>JASCZW010000609.1:0-196163 GCA_034211315.2 Aedes japonicus
GTGGAAGCAGAACGCACAAACCCGTCGGACCCACGCAGAGCGATTTCTTGACAATTGAGAGGTGGTGTGAGTTGCTCTCCGAAAACGCGGAGCGAAGCAGGTAATTTGTTATCCTTTTGGTCCCTGAATTATACAAACTTTATTCGAACCACATCGCGCCATACATTTGATCTTATCACATCACTTATCAAGGTGAATCCTGATCCATCGAGCCCTACCCTACTAACACTAGAAAACCTTCTTCTTCCTGTGACCTCTGTGGGGATGCAGAGGTAAACACGGTCCCCTAAACAGCAAAGGTCACACTAACTTTCCTTCCCTATACCCACCTGATTGCAAGGACGTGGCCAGCGCCGTTATTGATTATTAAAGAAATTGAGTCACTGGAACGTGTATAGTGAGAATGGTCGGTTACTCCAGCCCCATTCAGTTGATTCATTGAGCAATTTCACTGATTCTGATCAATCACGGGGTAGCAACCATTGATACGTGCAGTCAGTCAAGCTATGCTAAGGAAGGTGCTGCGAACCATCTACGGTGGAGTGCAGATGGAAGACGGAACGTGGAGGAGGCGAATGAACCACGAATTGCACCAGTTGCTGGGAGAACCGCAAAAATCAGTCGACTACGATGGGCTGGCCATGTCGTATGAATGTTGGACGACAGCCCCGGGAAAATGGTTCTCGAAAACGAACCGACAGCTACAAGAAGAAGAGGCGCGCAACGAGCAAGGTGGATCGATCAAGTAGAAGGCGACCTGCGGACCCTCCGCAGACAGCGAGGCTGGCGAGTGACAGCCATGGATCGAATAGAATGGAGACAACTTCTGTGTACAGCAGAGGCCACGCCGGCCTTAGTCTGATTGGTAAGGTAAGGTAAGAATTAATTTCGAAGTGATTCGATTAAAGATGGGTAAATCTTCCCTATATTCCGTCACAATAAGCACAATTGGCCCAAGCGGTGGTATTTTTCATCGGTCTAAAACAGCTCGCCTGGAATTTGCTTAAATGCCACAATGATATGTCCATATCAGTCAAAGACTTTCACACCTATCAAAAGTCCACAATGTAAAATTATACCACTTTATTAAAAGAACATCGTTCAGGCTACACATGGAAAAAACATTAAACACTCCCGTAGATGTCATTCACAATCTGGTTATCAATATTTTCGTTGATTTCTCTGCTCGCGTGCTTTTGCTGCTCCACAAGGCATTCTTCGCGAACTCGTTCGAGCGCTACAAAATTAAGAAAAATCAAAAATTAAAATCACTAATTCCTATTAAAGCCACCAGAAATTAAACCTTTCATCAAATCCATCTCGTCGATGTCGGCATTGTTCATGCAGTCCAGGCGTTCGCGAAATTTCCTGGTCAACTTCTTTCGCTGGTAATCCGCCTCGATGTCTTGCTTGGTACGGGGAATTCGGAACCGAAAGCAACAGCACAGCATAATCACTATGCCCAGCACCGATCCGAGGCAGAGGAACAACAGATGCCACACTCGAAGTCCCAGGTCGGTTTCATGCTCGAAAATGGCTTCTGCCTCGTGGTCCATCATTCATATGTGGGGTTGCTTTTTTTATTATAAATAAAATTGACGCAATTCTTCACTCTCTCACTTGTGTTGAAGATAGAAGATCCTTATCACAACTGCCAGGACAGTCTTTCTACTGTTAATGCTACTGCTGCTACTATTTCATGGGTTGTGTGTTCCTAGGATCAAATTTATCGCGCCCAGTTGGATTACACAGTCACCAGGACCGAACTCGGACATTGTAAATGCTAGGCAACATGAAAGTGTAAGGACTATGGCCCACCCTGGCTTTCAAGGATCAGAAAAATTCCACACCAACGGCGGAAATAGAGTTGTGGGAGTGGCAAATTATTTACCAGTTAAACACCGATGGTAGTGGTTGTTGCTCCTTATTCACAGTTCGGTCGAAGGCGTAGATACTAAGGAGTGCCACCCGCTGCTGCTGGTTTATGGGCTGGGAGCTGGGTGCATTCCAGGCGTGTATATCTACTATGGTATGTACAATTAGTGGCAGCTTGATGATATAGAATGTGTTGCATCTAAAGCACTATTGATGTTACAGCAAATCGGTGGATAGTAACAGTTGGTTTTTAGTGCTTTCAAAATCGGGTTGTATCTTCATCAGATTTCTGATTAAGATTACATTGATCTACTTATATTTACATTCCGTGTAATGTTCGACAATCAATTTCTTTCTTTCTCACATATTTTTTTAAGTGACACTTTACTTAACACTATCTCTTTTTCTAAAGATCTTTTTCCACTTTGCTTCTGCTTACAGATTCTCTTCTTCCGCTGCATTAATCGGTATATACTCTTTTGTTTGTTTTTCTGGTCCGTTCTTCTGCTTGTGTCTTCTGTTTGTGTCTTCTTCATGTAGACTCGGCCCTTCATTTATTCTTCTCTTTTGGTATCTATTTTCTGCTTATTTTCTTCTTCACTTATATTTGGTTTTCTCTTCTGTTTATTTTTGCGTTTTTCTTTTATTTTGGTTTCACTTTTTCCGCTGTTATCCTTACGTAACCGAGTGGATTTTGTAAGTTGCTCTGGATGCAGGAACTGCACCACTTTCTAAAAATTGTCTAATATGATAGGATACTTACAAATGATTTCAACTGAAAATCATCAGTTATGATACTTCAAGTCGTGGAAAGCATACACAGGAATGTGTGTAATTGGCAAACGACAATGCGGTGACTTGATCCTGGACCTGTCACTCCGGAGCAGGTTTCCATGGGGAAGGCCAGAAAATGATTGGTGTCAAAGTTCTCAAAACAAAAACTGCGTTTCAGCACTTCTGCACATGCGGCAGGTGCCAATTAGCGGAACACTTGCGGCTGCATCATGTTCAGTTGAATTGTTAACAAGGACAGGCGTGGCTGCAAGTTCTCTTCCAAGAGTTTATTCAATGGCCGCCCGCGTGGAAAACTTGGCCAGCACTTTCTTTTGCTCTATCCGGGAATATATTGCCGACATACATAAATGTAGTCATAGTTCCTGCAAAATTTTCTATGCCTATCCGTTATCACGAACATAATACATCTTAGACGTAGCAGCTTATCCGCATTGTTTTCTTGTTGTCATTTTTTTGCCATCAGGGAACCCATAGAAACCTATTCTAAACTGGCCACTCCAAAGTCAAGTGACCGGATGGTCCAATAATTATGGTAAACTTTCTTCTGGAATGATTCCAATAATTCTACCCATATTGCAAAAGCTATGGTCATTTAGAATACGGAATAATAAAATCATCTGTATCTCGGTAACGGATTGACGTACAAATAGGTTTAATGCATCAAAACAAAGGTAATTCACTGCTTTTTGATGTATGATGTATGTATGTACTACTACCCATTGTTGCACGGAAACTAAGTCCGACAGCAGTGAGCTCTCCTCGCTGTTAGACTTGATCAAGCTTTAATAACCACTGATTCTAATCCTGCCATCGTATGAAGGGCCAAAAAGGGGTTGGGTGGATCGATAGGCAACATCACTTATACGTATCCACAGGGATATAAAGAATCTCCTTCCAACAACAAGATTGAACAATTGGTCAAAAGAGCAAGCCATCTAACATAAGGATGCCCCAATGGGCGGGGAGAAGAGCCCGCCCTCTATTCACAAACTGTTAGCAATGGGGAGTTGAAATTCCCACTCTCCCCATCCAGAGTGCTTCAATCGGGTGCCCTGATGGTCCCTCCCATTCCCATGAATTATGTATATAATAGTGTATATATTTATGTAAATGAAAAATACTACAAGCATTCGTATCTATTATATATGATCTTCATTCGTCGATTGATCCTGAAATGCAAGAAATGTTGTAAATTGTTAATGTGATGAGTTCTGTGGGTCCACGTTTAAGCATGTTTTCGTTCGTTTTCAGCAATAGCAGTAGTTAACCAACATTTGATTTGTGGTATCCTGAAAAAGTTTGTTAAATGTATTGAAATTTTACAGAACTAACATTTTTACATTTTAATTAACTCTTGCCATAGTCACTATTTGCTGGTTGATGTTGATTTTATAACAGCAATCCATTTTTATTTTTGCTGACCTAATAGTTATTGTTCCTGATTTAGGAGTTGCTCCTGAAACAGGGAATTGATTGAAAGTAAGTTAATGACAAATGGACATACAACAACAATAGGTAAAGTTTAAGTTATCTGGAGTAAAATCAATAAAACAATATCACCAAATATAATGATATTGTGAGTTATGTTACAGCTGACAGAAATTGAACTGTAAAATCAGCAACTAGCCAATTGGCAAACAGCGCTGCACGAATCAGATCAGCTCAGATTTGGGTAAATGTCCATTTACAAACCGGAAATGAAAAATACATTCAGTAATAAGTGCGAAACTTACCACAGATTCCGTTGCAGTTTCTTGTATTAAAGGCACTAGATACTTCTCAATCATAAGAGGAGAAGAAAGGATCAAAAAAATAATTGGACATATAAGACATGATAATTAAAAGTATAAACTATTCGATAAAAATATTCAAATTATTTTGATGTTAATATACAGAAATGGCAGAAATAAAGTGCTCACCAGCTAAAAAATGATTGCCATTATTATACCAATTTTGTATTGATGCAAAAATATAAAGTCTATTCGACCAAAATGCAGCTTTTGTATAGCATTATCATTCTGTTTATCCAAAATCATGATTGAGTTTGTATAGCTTAGTTTCTGATGTATCATATGCATGTGAATGTTTTTCCGCCTGGCAGAAAAAAAGTGCTCAAAACCGACATATAATTTTCTTGAGTGCATCTTGCATGGCATTGCCTACCAAACTGTCACAGCACATTCAGCCTATCAGAAGGTGTCGAGCACTGTTTGTTTTGGTTCTGTTCGCGCTGGTTCGGATTTCGTTTGAATGTTGAAAATGGATTCGAAACAAATTAACCTATCCGTACGAAAATTAATTGTGAGGGACTGTCAACAGCAAATATCTATGCGTAAAATTGCCGTCAGATATGGAGTGAGTTATTCTGGTGTTCGCAAAGTTTGGAAAAAGTTTCAGGAAACCGGATCAGTAGCTGATAGACATGGACGCGGGCGGAAGCGACTCACGACTCCGCGTGAAGACACCAGAATTATTCGTGAAACCAGGAAAAATCCAACAGTTACGAGCCGAGTGATAAAGGAAAATCTGCAGCTGAGTATTTCAGAACGCACTGTGCGCTCCAGGCTTCAGGATGCAGGTTTAAGGAGCAAATTGGCAGTACGTTGCTCATTGATTCAAAAGAGAAATAGAGTTAAACGGCTAGAGTTCGCTAAAAAATACGCCGAGAAACCAGTTGCGTTCTGGAAACAACTTTTATGGTCTGATGAAAGCAAGTTTGATCTATTTGGAATGAAAGGGCGTTCTAAAGTGTGGGTTAAACCTGGCGAACGACTTTTGGACCGGAATGTGCAAAAAACCGTAAAACATGGAGGAGGAAGCCTAATGGTGTGGGGGTGTTTTGCTTGGTCTGGAACTGGTAATTTGACTCAAATCGATGGTATAATGACGGCTGATAGGTACATAGACATTATTAATGAAAACTTGGAGGAGTCTTTGTTGAAAGTTGGACTGGAAGACAAGTTTATCTTTCAACAAGATAATGATCCGAAGCACACGGCCCGTAAAACCATGACGTTTTTCCGTGGATGTCGCAGAAAAATTTCTTGAATGGCCACCGCAATCACCAGACTTGAACCCAATTGAAAATCTATGGTCAATTCTCGATCAGCAAGTTGATAAAGGAGAGGTAACAAACAAAAAAAAAGCTCTTCGAAACCCTCGAGTGCGCCTGGCAAAGAATCGACGAGAACCATCTGAAAAACCTAGTTGAAAGCATGCCTCGACATCTTCAAGCAGTCATCAAAGCTAAAGGAAGTCACACGAAATATTAAATTCAATGTTCTTGGTTTTGAAGTAAACATATCACGGATGAGCACTTTATTTTTGCCACTGAATTAAAAAGTTGTTTTGTTTATTGTTTTGTTAATAAAGTTACATGAATAATTTTTCGTTTGTTGTTTCTCATTTCGAAACAAGAATTGAAGCCATTCATTTTGACCCAATATGTTACCACTGAATCGCTGCAAATCAAAAAGTTGTATTGAGAAAGTAAACATAAACCAACGTGAGCACTTTATTTCTGCCAGTACTGTATCAATCACGAAAACACAAGTAACGATAAAAATGATAATGATGATGATAAAGATGAATGGTGATAGTAATGAAAAAAAAATGTCATATAAGATAATATATATAGTAAAGGGATATTATAAAATGAACAGAAAATTACATGTATGCCGACATCTGTTTTGTTGCAATTGCAGACAAACTTGCGCATCCATTATGAACCAGAAAACTTAAACAACGTACTACAGTCATGAGAATAAAATGAATTTTAAATGTTAATTTTTTTCACAATGATGACCTGGAAGACCTGAAAAACATGAGAATGGAAAATTATGACATGATTTACAGCTCACACCCCCTCACTTCGCTATTGTCAAAATGACAACATTGCCCAGGCTACGCCAACCAGCGTCTCCATGTTTCAGCTGGCAGTCTTTTGTGATCATATAACTCGTGGAAACGTGAGGTAGGAACTTGTGAGGACAAGAGGTCGGTCGCACCCTCCTTCGATGTTATCAACTCACCATTTGAAGCCCAAAGGTAATTTACTGCTCTTTAAGGAAAAAGAAAATATCAATACCAATCATTTCTCTTCGTTTCTAATAAAAAAATCGCACTTTCTTCTTTATTCGTCCCAGCAAACGCTGCACACCTCCGGAGTCGACTTCGTTGGCACATTTGTTCCACATTTTGGTCATCTGAGTCGCATCCCGAGCCGTTTTTCCACCTTTCTTAAGCTTCCTTTTCATTATTGCCCAAAATCTCTCGATGGGTCGGAACTGCGGGCAGTTGGGTGGATTTATGTTTTTATCGATGAAATCTACGTTATTATCGCGGTACCACTCACTGGATGACTTCCAGGCTGTAGTGGCAACTTTTCAAATCTGGCCAAAACTTCACGGGACCTTTATGGGCGTTAATGAAAGGTAGTACGTGGTTTTTGAGGCATTCTTCCTTGTTCTTCGAGTCCATCGTCTTATTCGTCACGAACACGTTGGTCTTTACTCCGCAGCTGCACTTGCAAATCCGTCTTTGCCAAATCTATCAGTTTTTTTGGCGAAATTTGTCCACTGAGTGAACATGATATACCGTCCATAAGCAACTAAACTTCGAAGGAACATCTCCTCGTGCCGTCGCCATGTATAATTTTTATTTATTTACTACGTCTTCAGTTATGCTTCACAGACTGCACCTATCTTAAATCTAAGTCATTTGCCTAATACTAGTTTTAAAACGCTCTCTACTTATACTAAAATCGAACGTTTCAACACCATTCAACTAATTAAAACACTTTTCAAGCGGGTGATTTTGTCCGAACACCGTCCGGTGTCTAGCAGTCGATGTTCATACGGGGGCAGCCTAACCGGATCGTTCCATGGTAATCGCCGTAAAGCGAAACGTACGAAGCAACGTTGTATTCTTTCTATACGAGTAATTTGAGTTTCGCGATGAGGTGCCCAGATTTGAACAGCATATTCAAGAACACTTCGAACGAGCGAACAATAAAGTGCTTTCAATGCCTACACATCACGGAACTCAGATGACTTTCGGCGTATAAATCCTAGCATAGCAAAAGCCTTAGCAGTGGTTGCAGTGATGTGTTCGTTGAAGCTCAGCTTGCAGTCCATTACTCCCAAGTCTTTAATCGAAGATACACGGTCCAATTTGATGCCGTTTACTCCGTAATCGTATATCAGTTGCCTCTGAGATTTACTGAAACTTATCACCTTACATTTCATCGCATTCATCTCCATTTCGTTTGAAACACACCAACTCGCTATGGTGTCAATATCTTGCTGTAAAGCTGCACAATCAACCAGTGAGCTGATGCGAATTCAGAGGGTGGCTCAAGTCGTTGACGAACAGAATAAAGATCAAGGCACCGAGGTGGCTACCTTGAGGCATGCCGGAAGGTGTTGCAAAACAGCTTGACTTAATGGAGCTAAGCTTCACGTAGGCGGATCTGTCTAGTAAGTATGACCGTAACCACATGATGAGCCAATTAGGAAATCTTAGTTTCTCGAGCTTTTTCATTGACAATTCGTGAGGTACTTTGTCAAACGCCTTGGAAAAGTCTACATAAATACTGTCAACTTGGCAGCGCTTTTCCCAACTGGAGTTTAGTGCGCTAACATATGCCATTAGGTTTGTAGCAGTAGAGCGATTCTTCACGAAGCCATGCTGATATTGCGAGATGATGGGCTTAGCAGCAGAATACATTCTATCGTGAATCAACAGTTCAAGCGTCTTGGCTAAGCAGCAAAGAATCGAAATAGGTCGGTAATTCTGAACATCATGGATGTTTCCAGCTTTGTGAATGGGAGACACCGCAGACAACTTCCATACATCCGGAAAAGTAGTCTCCGATAGCGGCAGGTTGAATAGCAAACACACAGGGGTTGCAAGTAGATCCGCACATCGACGAATAAAAACGGGAGGTAGCCTATCTGACCCAGGACCTTTCGAAGGGTCAACAGTTCTCAGTGCACTACTGACATCTGCTACGGTGAAGGTTGGACTCGGAAATTGTACATCGTATGTTGGCAAGTGATTCAAGACCTCCGGAGAACTCGGCGGAGAGTCAGCATCGTAGACCGATTTGAAGAAATCGGCGAAAAGTTGGACTGAACCTTCGAGGTCTCGACTGGTTGAGCCATCGAAAGAAATTTCCGCCGGGATCGATTGTGTGTCTTTTCTGCTTTGAACAAAGCGCCTGAAAGAGGAGGGATCCACCTTAACCTCGTCTTGGATTCGGAAAATATACTCACGAAAAGAAGAAGATACACATTCGGCGTATTCAGCCTCGAGCCTGCGAAGAATTGAGCTGTTTTCAGCAGTTCGATGACGCAGAAACAGGCGGCGAGCTTTACGAAGAACGTTACGCCGATGTCGAAGATCGGTATTCCACCATGGTTGTTTGTTCGAGCGGCGAGGATAACGTCTGCGGAGAGGACAGTGTCTGCTTATAGTTCTGAAAATCACGCCGTAGAATGTGGTGACCGCAGCGTTGACGTTGGCACCGTGAAAAATTTCCTCCCAGTTCAGTGAACGTAAATCTTCAAAAACTGAATCGTAGTCGCATCGGTTGAAATCGAAGTCAAGGTCTTCCGTAGTTGCGTGAATACTATCCAAGGAACGTCGTGTGTTCACGCGTAAGACGAACGGCTTGTGGTGACGGTCCAAGGGTAAGATCGATAATGGTGCTTCAAACAACTCAATTTCATTACTGTAACCACTCGCAGATTGGTAGTTTTGAACTTGAGCTCTGCAAGTTCGGTTACTTTGCTCTCCGGAACCTCTGGCAAAATACCAGACAAGTACAACCAGAATTTGTCGGAATCTTGTTCCGCAGTACAAGAGATGACCAGATTTGTATCTGCAGCGCACGTACCGATGCCACACATAGCCTTAGCTGGACGACGAGAAGCAATATCTTCGTCAGCGTCGTTTTCAGTCGCAGTCGTTTGGTTCCTGTTGAAGGTGCAAGCGGTGTACGGTAGTAGGATGCGGGTGTACGGGGTACAGAATTAATCAGAGTTTTGAAATTAGAGCGGATTTCGTTTCTGATTTCTGTCAGCACACTATCACGAATTTCGACTTTCATCGATTCGATCACGGATTCGCTTGCCTTGTTGACTGAAACCAACGAGTTTGCGAAACGCGCCTTGGACAGTAGATTTTTGCAAGCATTGCACATCCACACCAGATACGGATTTGCCATAATCGCTTTGAAAGCATCTTCAGCAATCCCAGAGCATCGCATGCAAACTGTCGATGAACAAAAAACACCGCATCTAACTGGCTCACCGATGATGAGATTCGCACATTTTTCACAGACATTCGTCATTCCGAACAGAATTACAACACTGCACAAGTACCGCTAGTTACCGATAGGTGGCTGATGCTGGTCCAGCAGGGTGATGCAACAATACCAGACGTGAGTGAGAAGTGAATAGATGGTTCACCTCACGTGGTCAGCAGTTAAAGAATACTAGTGGTTACGGAAAACGTAAACAAAAGCACACCAAAGCGAATGAAGATCAGTTCACTATACCTTTCTAATGTACGGACGATCTGATGATGCTGATGAAAAATTCCAGGCCGTGTCGGCTGTCCTATGTCAACTCTCGTAGCGGGTGGTTTTCGGATGTATCGGAGTAATAAGACAGGACGGAGAACGGGCGTATATTATCCAGGCGATATACAAGCTGTCGATGCTTAGTTTGTTTTGATGTTGTTTTTGGCCAGAAGCTGTCCGAAATCCATTTTGACGTAAGTTTCATCGTCGATGAGCAGTCATACTTGGTACTTCGTCAAACCCTGCTGGTACAATTTCCGAGCTTGAGTTTTGGTGACGAACCTTTGCTTCAACGTTCTGTTAGGTTACTTGCTGGCTCGATAAGAACTATATCCTGCTAAACGAATTCTTCGAACGGTACTGCGAGCAGTAGCGTATTTTTGTGCGATTTCATTATCTGATAGTCCACGGTATGCTCCGAAGGTTCTCAACACCTTCTGGTTCAGCTTGCGGTCATATGTTCCACTACGACGCTTACCTTGAGGCACTCGATTCACGCTCTGTCGCTCCCTGAAACGTTTGAGCACATCATAAACAGTTGATTTGGCGATTTTCAACAATTTACGATTTTTATTGAGGACCACGTTGGATTATCAACGTGGGTGTGCAGAATTTTTTCTCTCCTCTCGGCTTCCATCTGGAAAAACTTTTGACTCACTGCACGAAACACCGTGAAATTTATACCACAGAAAGTGAGCGCCTGGGTAAACAAATCGCTGCAAAAGAATTCTTGCAGTGGACACTTTTCGTGCCGCTGCAACACAATAAGTGATTCCGGGTTCTAACTGAACAGTACTTTAAAAGAAAAAATTCTGAACGCACAAAGCTATGGGTCGAAAATGACATCATATTTGTGCCACGCTCTGATTGGTTCATGCTGACGATCAAATCAATCTACCGACTAAAGAGTATGTTTGATTGAAATTTCTCTTGAGTTGTTTGAAAATTTCATTACCACGCTCCGGTTCAACATGGCTAAGCTACGCCACGTGTCGGATAAAATGGCCAAATCAATCATCAAACGTCATCTTCGTGGTCAAGTGGTTAGCGGTGTCTTCCGCCGTTCAAGCGATTACTATGAAGTAAGGGTTCAATTCCCGCTTCAGCCAATTGGAACTTTTCGCAAAACGGAAAAGTGTATACTGGTCCACTGGGTGTTGGTTAAGTTATGCGTTGTTATTTGGTCTAAGTTCAATGTAAATGTAAACACAGGCTCTATTTAACACTTCCAAGCACGTTGGACATTTAACAAACAAAATATTATTAACAGTTAATTCGATCCACACTGCAGTTTCTATAAATTTATATTTCTATAAACCAATATTAAAGCCTCACACTAATAGCATAGGAAATATAGTAGAAATTTATTAATTCGATGACTACCTTCAAAAGGGGAAAATAATCAATGGCGAACAATGTGCCAACTTATAGGATCAATTTAATGAGGATTTGAAAAAGAAACGACCGAATTTCACCATGAAAAAAGTTCTTTTTCACCAGGACATTGCAAAAATCCATGAATTGGGCTAATTGATCCCTAATTGAGAATTGATCGAAGAAAATAAGCAGACAAATGCTCCTGTACAAAGAAAAAGTTTAATGAGTAATGCTTTGAAATTTGTCTAAATTTTACCCCGCATACGTTAGTACAGCCAATTTTTCGTCGTTCTTTACTTCGCAGTTTAGCTCATACTGCCCTGAAGTGCCGCCAGCTAGGTGTTGAGCACAACACTAGTAGATAATAATTGTTAATGCGCATGTATCTCTCATCGCGTAAGAAACAGTGATTGGCGTGAGAGGGAAGCAGTGAGAGGTATTTGTTGTTTAAACGTCACACGTCACACTGAAGCTACGAAGGCTGTATGTATTATATGATTGCTTGTCTCTCACTTTCAAGCGTATATCTATATTGTTTGTTGTTTCTCTTTGATATCAGGGAAGTGGATATGTTGGGGTGTTCAAATGTTCAAAAATAGCTGTATATTATTGGTTTTGTAGCTATGCGACAAAGTTTCTATAAGAATCTCAAATTTATCGATACTTGGGTACTTAACATGACACCTAGCGGCAAGAACTGAAACCGTGGCCTTTCTCTGAAGAGGTTGCTGCACCCAGTGGAAAAAGTGCAAAAATCAAGGATGCCATATTTTTTTCTGGTGGACCTGTCACTTTTTAGAATGATAAGAAAAGCTACGTCGGATTTTGTTTACTCGGCTTGTCTTTGTTATTAGTATTGTTATGATAGTAAGAGACATCAGTTTTGTTTGATTTCTTTTTGTTCTGCTTTTTTAGTTTTGGAATGATCACAAACCGACCATCGGCTATGTTTGGAGATCTACTTGGATCCAGTTTGAACGAACCCCTAATAAATGATAATGATTACGAATATGGTTTCAACGATATTTAAACCTTTGTTACTATGATAACTACATCAATAATCATTCAAAAAGGGTTTATGTTGAATAGTTACAATATAATTGAAAGTTTAGAATAATGATAATAAAAAAGACGTGCATGTAGGATTAGTTATGGTTAAAACATGCTATGGATATTATGAGAACATTAGGATAGACCCAAACTGTGTGAATTGTGCTCGAGCATCTAACAACGTGCATTGAAAATAATCATGACATATATTTGCAAACCTCTCCGGGTCATAATCTATTATCTAATTTAGTTAAACTATTTCTGATATAAGAGACGAACCAGCCAATGGCTGAAAGTCTCTAAAATAAAGACTAATCAATCAATCATTAAATTTATGATATCATCCATGTTTATTAATTTACAGTTGAACTATGTGGGCTTTGTCATTCCAACTGCATGTGATTACATGACAATACCAACTTTATAAAGCTGGTATTGTCATGGAAACTAAAAAGTGTTTTGGTTTCTACATCGATATGTCCAATTCCCCAATCTTTTGCCTTTTTCGAGACTTTTGCGGCGACCACCTTCTGCTTCTTTGGGACGAGACAAAACGAAAATTCATCTATGTTGAAGACTCGTTCTGGATGCTTCAACACTTCAAGGGTGTTTTTCGATTCCAGACATTGTGTAGTCGTACGGAACCATTTTTGAACGTCAACTTCGGTAACAGCTCATCGTTTCGACAAATTGTTTGCCGTCCGTTTAGATAAGTCCGAGTGACGTTGCAGAAATCGTCTGACCCATCCCATCCATCAATATTTTCTCGGTGACCGCATATCCTGCCTCGGCACTTTCAATCACGTTACAGTATACGATTTGCTCTTTATCATTTGAAAGCACAGTCTGAATACACTTCCGATTACCTGCGTATCTCGATTTCACCTTATCTTCTAGCGTACTTTTTGAGATTCCAATGTTTTTGGCGGTTCCACGGATCGACCTTCCGCCTTGCACCACAGTCATTGCTTGGTTTATCATTTCTTCACGCAATTTCTACACACTTAGAAATTATGAATTTTACACGAGACCTAATTCATGTATGTAAATAGTCTGGGAACGTAAAGTCGGGGAATGTAATAATCGGGGAACGTAAAGAAAGATTTCGTGTAAAATTATGTCTCCTGAAACTGAAACATACGCAATTCGAAAAAAGATGTGTTCACTTGAATTTATTTTCTCGTCTCTTTCAACACATTCTTATGTGCTAAATGACGCTTGCATGTGTCGGTCTCAGAGACAGAAATTTACACGAGATTTTGGTAGTGTGTATATAATACCAAATATTTGGCCAATAGCTTAACACTGTCTACTGGCGTTCGGATTTAAGAACAGCTTGACATTTTGATTGAAAATCCGGACAGTGTAATTAATCAATAAAATACTATCTATATTAACTAATTAATGAATGAAACTACTTAAATTAATTGAAACTCATCTTTTCCACTAGTACAAAGTTGCAGCAACTGATCATCTTATAATTAAAAGTGCAGAAAGCGGTAAATTTTGAAAGCACTAATTTTTAATCCGGTTATCCGCTAAAATGGACAGGAAAGAGACAGTACGTTTGGATTCTTTTAAATTTTTGGTGATGGCCTACTAGGACAATTATTATTTCAAAACGATCTATGATATATTTGAAAAGATGTTGTTATAATTGCGGCTCAGCAATTGTATAAATTACCTTCTAATTTAGATAAATTGGTGGAGGTGTCGGGATTTTGAAGCAGTACGGTAATTCCAGATTTAATTAACATGGGTGCTTGTTCGCTTCGAATTTTTTATTGGGACGTCTTCCAGTTCTACCCTTTCATATTATCTTTAACAACTACCACCATTTTAGCATGCGAAAACGGCAGAGGTTTGGTAGGAGTGATTTATACTGAAGCGTTCTGTTAAGCACTCCAGTGGTTTTTACATTTTGCGTCAGTATTTATTAGGGCATCTTCAGCGGTGGTATATTTTTGGAACAACTTTATTCTTGATTTGCATCAACAAAACTTAAATAGAACCAGCTAAAATAGACCAACTTTGCGTTCCCCACACCGGTCATATATTCTTTGTTGTTAAACCCACCAAAAACTGTCATCATGTCACTCATTCAACATAATTGATCAGAAGTTTTTTTTTAAAGGTCACAGGATTAATTTGACCAAATAATGTTTATTGCCAGTAGTGCATTGTTGGCAGACGACGAGGAATACTTGCTCTTTCATTAGGCTGGAAGTTTAACAACATCTCGGAAACGCTCTTTATTTTACAGAAATTCCATCAACTTTTAATAAGTATTGCAAATCGATCACTTCTCGGTTTTTTTTTTTAATTTTTCGGCAATTCAATGAATTTCTTCTCAAAAGAGAGCGAGCAAACTTCATGATTATCGTGAAATTTACAATAAGTTAATTCAACTTCCGAGAAGCTAAATCAACTTCTGTCAAGTTCTTAATATTTCCACCCAGTCTTCAAAAATATTGCGAAGTTGATAGTAATTCAGAAAATAAATTTTAAAGATTTCGTTCAGTTTCTTGAAGCTTTGATCAGTTCATGTAACAGCCGAGAATGCAACATATTAAATAACAATTCCTGGATATATCAAAGATTTTTCGAATTTTTCTTACGAGAACTATGACTTGAATCTATCTCCAAGATATCATCGGTTTCCCCAAAAAGCTTATCAAAATTGACAAAGTAAAGTGTATTCTCTCTCCCAGAAGATAAACCTGAATATCTAGATCCCCTGGAAACCGAACGTTTCTATAAAACAGGTATCTCAAAAATTGTCTATATGTGCTATTTTAGAGTACTAAACATAACCAATCCGACAATAAACCGATTGTTCACTTTAATTACTTTTTATTTCCGAGCAATCGTTACTTTATATTTACGAGCAATCGAAGTACTAATCGAAATCGGCATTTGTCTCCAAACTAATCGTAAAATCCACAACAGTCACAATTCCGGGAGTCATCTCATTTCGAACTAGGCAGTTAACTTTCCAAACCAGGTACGTATTTGGTATTATTTAATAATAAGGTTATTGTTATATAGTTATGGTCAGATAAATCTCACCCATGGTCGCTTACCTAACGACACTCGCTTGTTCATTGTTAAACATAATAATTCTCGACGTTGATTCGTAATTAATTTGATGCACTCGCGACACAATAAGCGCAAAAATTAACGTTTCTAAGCCGCCCGTTAGATTTGCAACCTGCATAACAAAACCCTGCACCACGTGGAAAAAGCATCTGAAATTACGTGGCAGCCTTTCACTCACGCATGCGTGTTGTCTTCGTTTGCTGCTTCTGACAAGCAAATGGCCGTTTTCTACATGCGCTGGTCTTCTTTTTTCACTCAACGCTCTGCCAATATAGACTCTATATCGAACTTCAAAACTGCTAATAATCATCGATTCACTCGCGACAGAGCGGAAAAACACTCAGAATTAATAATTTATGTCCGGATGTCACAATACTACCGTTAATAAACAAAACTAAGCTGATGTAACTCTTCTTGCGGGTGCGGGGGCGAAGCACCAAAACTTGTGGAAATAGTACCGACACTCCCACATTTCGGGAGAGAATCGATTGTATTCACTACCTCTTTCCGGAAACACGTGGAAAATTTATGATTTCACTGTTAGTTAAAATTAAATTACGAATTATTGATTTAATTTTTGGGGAAAACGACGCAGCAAAAACAAAACACGTCAGTTTCAAAGCACGGCTTGCTGCGATTTTCATGAACAGTCCCTTAGTGTTTTACTGAAACATTTACTGAACCATGAATGTTCAATGACAGTTCATTAGTTTACAATGTATATCTGTAAAATAAATACATACACATGTTCAGTAATACTTTCATATGAATCACCGAAAACTTGTAGTTCTTTGATGGATAGCTATAAATTTAAGAAATTTTAAAGATCCTTCAGTAGAAATTTAATTTAACCGATCCATAAACCGTAAATTTCTTTACCGAACGTCAAAACTAGGAATTCGTGTGTATTGAATTAAAGATAATTCGCAATGTACAAAACCACACAAAAACTGACATATCCAACGAAAGCCAAAAACAAATTGAGCATCTCTTGTTCAGTCAACTCATTCTGCTGGAAGACAAGCAGCGAGCTTCGATCGAACGTTGCCGAAACTGCAGTCGTCAGTAGCGAAAGAGCAAGAATAACATTCGTATCGTTCGAGTCAAGTTTCCCGTGTTCGGCTGCCCAGGACTGCAGTTTGGTATCCATATAGTGATTACTGTGTCAGCAAGAACTGCTCAATATTCTGGCCTTGGAATTTGCTGTCCTATAGATAGTTGACTTTGCTGTGTCTCGCCGATAGAAAGCAGGAAGAACAGACTACGATAGTAGTAGGATACGATGACCATCCTTACGAAGCCCTTTGGGGATGCTAAAAAGTTGGAGAAGTCCATCCTTCCCCTGGTAGGTGGATCCGACGTCCCGCCTGTCCCGACTGCCCCGTCGGTAAGTGTTATTGCGCCTCCCATTTGTCTTATATTATGCATAAACCCATCAGTTTCACAACATTGCGCCATGGCGAAGATTGATAATAAAATCGTATGAACCCCACCCCCGTTACCTCTGGTGTTGCGTTGAACCCATCGTGAAACATGAAAATGCTGCGATTTGTGTAATGATTTGAGCGGAAATTTTTATAACGCTCTCAAATAATGAATCATGGTGGTTAATTTCTCGAAATCAACCGCGAATAATTGCCTCTGTCTATGCTGTTGGTGAAAACATGAGTGTCCATCATTATTATTTCCTCGGTCCGACTGCTGCCTGCCTATCTAGGCGATGATTTGGCCTCCGTCCAGTCCAGTGCAGCAAAATCATCAACTCGATATATGAGCAAAGCACGAAAAAAAAACATGGATGCCACCATTTTAGTTTCCTTCGACTGGCCTGACGCAAAATGCAAACAATGCAGTAAAATAACGCTACCCAGGATGGGCTTCATGGAAGTTCGTTTCGCATTGATAATGTCTTTACTGGTCGATCGAATGGGCGAAAGGAAAAGTTTTGTGGGTTTTTTTTTCTCCGCCGTTTATCTACCTGAACATAGGGCCTTTCTTCTACGTTTTAGTTCATTTTCAATTTACACTCGTCTCGTCGCCAACGTCGCTGTTTGGTGGGTTCCTACTGGAGCAAAACTTAGAGCAACATAATATTGATGATGTAGGTAGGCATCCGTTTCGGTACCGTTGGCGGAGGTTTCGGTTTGTTGTTGTTGTTGTTGATGTTGATGGTGTATACCCGGAAAGGGCATGCACTAAATATAGACTTACATATATTTAACGATTGTCGTGTTGTTTTCAACTCGACATGAGGTAACTCAGAAAATCGATTTTCTAGAAGTTGGTGTGTTGCATTCTCCAACCCGGAGACAACCTCTTCATGTTGATATAAATGTTGGGAAAGTAAGAGAAAGAGCATGAGCACGGGGCGGATTGTTGCTGGTGTGTCGTAATGCTCAAACAAATTGATGGGAAATTGTTTCCATTCCGATGAGCTAATGTAGAATTTCTACACATTATATTGGACGTAATTCTGTTCCAGTTGCAGATAATTGCGTTCGTCAGTCAATGGCAGGCATTCACTGCCATTAACAAATGCTGTTCACAGTATTGGCTGGCAACATGCGGGTCTGTAGCGGGTTTCGGTGATTTAAAAATCGATTAGTGGCGGAACCAGGTGCGATGAGCGTATTCAAAAATAAATTATGTTTGATAACCTGGACGGAACGAAAGTGTTATAGTAGTGGTATCGTTGCAAATAAAGCGCACCTGACAAGAGTGATGACGTTGATGTTGCTTTTCACCGCCTCATGTCATGTTTCAATCAGGAGTTGAGAAATCAGCTGATCTGAAAAGTCTCATGTAATACTCTATCACCATCGGTTTCATCATAGGAAAGGTAAAGGGCCTTTTCAATACATAGGGTGAGACTGCGACAGTACAGCTAGGTGTCCTATAGCACGGTGGGCGGTACCATCCATCCACCCTGATACCAGGCTGTCATGCAACCTGGATCAGCGAAATTGGCTGTAAGGCAGCAAGGAAATTAAGGTACGTGGAAGGTATCACCCACCGTACGATAGCCCAGACTGTATATGTTGTCGAATGATTTATTTATATGTTCCTCGGTTTCAAGGGTTAAAACTCGACCGCTCTTCTTTGTTGATTCAATCGAAAAACGTATAACTTTCACAAAGTCATCATATCTGAACTTTGGCGAGTTGATAATGCTGAATCAAATAAGCTACAGTTCCACAATCATATCGTTTGTGCACTTTTGCTTTGGGTGAACACCTCTAGAATAAATAAGGGGCTAACCATATACCACGTGAGGGGAACCCCATATGTCATAAGGGCATCTTCAACGGCGATCCAAGTCCTGGATTTATTTTTCTCGACCAAACGCAGAAACGTCGTTGCACTGCTGTTATAAATTTTGTTTTATACTGGATCAATTTTGCATCATTTTAAAACTGGTATAGGTTTTGATCTATTCGTGCAGCAATTTGGAACAAGAAAAATACTGTTCCAAAACACTACACGCTACTTGATAATACCAATTTTTGAGTAAAATTTCAGCTTTTATTAAACAATAACTTAATTATTGAATATATTCTGGGGTATATTTGTGAGTCGAATAGTAAGCGTGTTTGCTGTGCGTGTGATGCTGGCGGTGGACAAAAAGTTGTGTTGCTCGCCACGGATGCTGATAATTATCTCTAGTAGATCATTGCACCGAATGTATTAACCTCACTTTTTTGACAGTTTAGGGAGCTTGTTTACAAGGTGTTAGAATTTGAACGGCTTAAACGAAAATTTGCATTGTTTTTTTTTCGGATTCTGTACGATTAGATTCAGCAAACGATGTAAAAATAAGCACTGGTGTCTGTTTTCCTGCAGTTTTACTTCAATTGTAATAAATTTAGAGCACAAAATCTCAATCTGATCTTATCGAAAATATTCTAAGTCCACGTAAACAAGCTCCCTGAACTGTCAAAACTGCATTGATGACGCCATCATGCAATGATCTGTTGCTCCACTGGACTGAAGTATAGACACTCAAGTAATAGACCGGACAACCTGAGTCTGGCACAGTTGATGTATCCAAAACAACTGTCAAATCGTATGGGAAATGCGAGGAAATGTTCGTTTTGGATACAACATGGCGGCACGTTGTCCGGTCTATTACTTGAGTGTCTATAGACTGAAGCAGCTGTCATCCACGAACAATAATCGTGAAGCCGAAAACTTGGTGCTAATTTGACAGCTCGATTTTCTTGAAGGCTTTAGGCTGCAATCACAATATTCGCGGCGGAAGTTGTCGTGTTTTGGTTTAAATTTTATTCGAGAGAAAAATCTTCCGTGGTGTTCTTAGTGCAATGGTTATCACAGTTATAGAATTTTTTCATTGTTTATCAGGCAGGTACTATAATGTTTTATCTAAATTACTGATACTTGTAGTTTGGTAAAGAAATATAATCCATTGTAAACCAAGCTTAAAATGTTTAAATCGCAACTAGCGCCACACCAAAAGTAGTCGGCTTCAAGAACTAACACTTTCTTCAGTCCTCTGAGTTGCTCCCGGTGCTAGTGAATCGCCTTTTCGTTTAATTCCTAAATAAAGAATGCTTGTCTTAGTTTTTTTTAAAGCCACTGTATTTTCCGGAAAACCCTAACTAGTTCGAAATGCGAATGTTCCGAGATTCCGAATAGTATTTTGATTGCTCGGGAATGCAAAATAATGAAGTCTTCAAAGTAAACAATCTGTTTATTGATAGATTGGTCATGATAAGCACTTACAAATGGCTCATACAGATATCTTTTGGAGAAGCCTCTAGACGACTCTATTTGCCGCATAATGTACAGGAACACCTTCCTTGGCATGTGGAAACGCAGAAAGTGCTTCTCGTCGTAGGTTAACGTGTCGCTAAAGTAGTCCTGATGATCAGCCAAACGAAAGAAGTATTCCTTGTCGTCAGCTAACGACGCACTACTGGCATTAAAAATTATTTTGTCAAACCAATCAATGGCGAAATGTTTGTGAAAAATCTGCGATACCTGAAAAAAAAACTTTGATCTCTGATGTTGAATGATCGACAGGCGTTGGGGGGTTTAACAACAAGAAATATAACAGCGGTCTATTTTAGCTAGTTTCGCTAAAAATTAAAAAATAAACTAAAATAATAAAAAAACATTCAAGTTTCGCTGATGCAAATCAGGTATAAAGTTGATCTAAAAATAGACCGCCGCTGAAGATGCCCTAAGGTTTTCGGCATAAAGTAGTTTGGCATAAGCTGTTTGATAATCAATGGTAATTTGGCATAAATGCCGTTTGACATAATGACCATTTGGCATAAAACAAAGAAAAAATTAAAAATATTACGGTTATTTGACATAAACACTATTTGGCATAAACATCGAAAAATGAAAGCTGCTTCAGGTTCACTGGACATAATTATAATTTAGCATAACTTAGAAATTCAAAATTCAATTGGTATTAAGGTCCTTTGGCATTGGCACCGAACAGTTTGAGAAAGATTAGTAGGATTGAAAATCTGTAAATTAATGTTTCATCAGAAGCATTTGGCATAGTGACTTAAATCTAAAAAAAATAGATCAATTTTTAAGCTATCAACCAATTTCATTTGGTATTATGGTTTTGGCACAAAAACTTAAATTTTAGAGAAAAATAAATTAATTAGTGTAATAATTATATCATAGATTGGTAGAACTTTGGTATAATTATTATACATACTAAAAATTTTATCTTTCTTAAAAAAAAATAAGAAAATTTGAAGGGAGGGAGATTTCAATACTTCCCATATTGACCTATTTGTTTTTTTTTATTAATCATTTATTTGTAGAGGCTTAATCGAATTAACTTTACAGAGCCAAGTTTTCATATGTATGTACATCAATTATCTTAAAACTAAAGTTAAAGGGGTAAAACCGATAATTCGCGGCCGTCTCGAGGTTAATAGGAGTTACAATTTACGGATGGGATGATGGGTGGGAATTTAAAGTATGGTTTACATAACACATTGATCTTAGATTCTTAATTGTCGAAACACTTATCACTATGCAATTTATGGTTTTCTTTTGATTTGAACAGTTTTTGAAAAAGAAAAAAAAAGCACACACATACATAGATAAAAAAACTTATAGTAAACATACAGGTTAAACTAACTACAACCTTAGACTAATGTTAGTCAAAAAACATAAATGAATTTCATGTTCTCCAAATCACGCACAGCCAAAACATCTCAAATTGGCACATTGGATTATCTACCGAGTCCGAAGGGAATCATAAAGCTCACATCTGACTTCAGGATGCTCAGCACAAGACCAAATAACGTGATCTGCGTCCTGATAGCCTTGTCCACACTCACAGAGATTGCTGTCGCTCAGCCCAACCCGGTATAAATGAGCGTTCAAAGAATAATAATTGGACATGAGGCGAGACATGACACGAATGAAGTCTCGACCCACATCCATCCCCCTAAACCAAGATTTCTTCGACCCCTTAGGGATGATAGAATATTGCTATCGCCTTTTCTCCCTTTATACTGCCAGCTGACGAAAAATACTGTTGACGAAAAATAGAAAAAAATCATTGAAGGCAATTTGTCGATCATAAATATCGCCTTCCATAGCGCTCACCTTAGCAAGCGAGTCCGCTTTCTCATTGCCCAGGATTGAACAATGATGATGATAAAATAACGCGAAGATAAAGCACTTAGAAGCTCCTGTGTTTCATGAGGAAATACGAGGAGTGTTCTACCGGCCTCAATGAGCGAATAACGAATTTGAAGCTTCGGTTGTGCAGAGTTATGCTTCCTAGAAGAAACTACCAACTCAGTTTTCTCCGTAGAGAATTCGATACCTAGCTCTAGGGGCCAAGTAAACAAATTGTCCAAGGTATCCTGTAAGGGTCCTTGCAGATCGACCCCATTGGGTCCCGTGACAGATACTACACCGTCATCTGCAAGTTGTCTTAACGTCTTTGACATACACATTATACAAAAGGAGGTTTAAACATTAGCCCTGGGGGAGACCCATGTAGCTAAATCGGGAAGCTGTAGAGGTTTCATGAGAGAAGCTCATATGTTTCTCTGACATAAAGTTGTACAAAAAAATATTCAATAATGGAGAAAATCACAAGCGTGGAGTATATCTGAAAGAACTTCAACAGATACTGAATCAAAAGCCCCCTTTATATCCAAGAAACTAGGAGCCATTTAATCATCGTCTTTAATCTTCCGGTAAAATGTTTAGTTCCAGAAACTGATTAAACAAGTTCAACATGCGCCTTTCAGCGACGTCTGGGAGGTTCTTAAGCGAGTTGAATTTGATCCTATCAACACCTGGAGGCGTTTTACCACACGAAAGGAGTGCGAGAGAGAGTTCTACCATTGAAAAAGGTTGGCTGTTCTCGGTTTCGCGGTTCGTGGTTTCGCGAGGAATCATCCGTGCCGGCACAGAATCTGGACAAACTTTTCGCCCGAACTTGAGGATCCATTGGTCCGAGTACTCTTCGCTTTCGTTGTTCGTAGTTCGGTTACGCAACCTTCGCGCCGTGTTCCAAAGAGTACTCATCGACGTTTCGCGCGATAGTCCGTCCACGAATCTTCGCAAGTATCCGCGTTTCTTGGCCTTGATGAGGCTCTTAAGTTCGCGTTCAAGAGCCGAGTATACTTCGAAGTGCTCAGGTGTTCCACGTCTACGGAAAAGTTTGAACGCGTCGGACTTTTTACGGCAAACCTCGGTGCATTGCTGATCCCACCATGGCGAAGGAGGTTTCTTGTGAAATGACGTCCCTGGAACTGGTCGAGTTTGAGCTTGAAGCGCGCTGTCTAAGATCAGATTCGAGAGGAATTTGTATTCCTCCAGCGGAGGAAGCCTTTCTACCATCGTTACGGCTTCAACTACTGTTGTCCTAAACCATGTCGAATCGATGTGACGTGTAAGATCATATGCGACGTTGACAGACTCCGACGGATTGAACCCGGTGGCAATCGAAATTAGTATGGGCAAATGATCACTACCGTGGGGATCTTGAATCACATTCCATGTGCAATCCAACGATGATGAATTCGAAGTGTGAGGTCTAACCTACTGCCAACTGAGGATGAACCAGCCAAACGTGTTACTTCTTCATTGTTAAGATCTGTCATATTGAAGTTTTCACAGAGGTGATAAATCAAGGAGGACCGGTTGCCATCGTACAGTTTTTCCCAGCCTGTACCATGAGAGTTAAAATTACCCATGATGAACCGTGGAGTAGGAAGGACCGAACAAATATCTGAAAGTTGTTTTCGGTTAATTGAGGCTCTAGGAGCTATTTGATTTACGACACATAACTAAGCAATACATTACCAGCAATACTTGTAGTCAATCCAAAAATTCACTGTTCAACATTAGAGAAGAAAACATTTCTCGGGTTTTTTTTTTTCATTAGGGCAAATCTAACATTGAGAGACTCTCTTTGATTACCTTCTCTTTCATTCATATTTCATTCACCTTTACGTTTTTCATTCTATTATTTATAGAGTATGCTAGCCAGCACTGTTGGGTTTCGATATGTACTAAGGAATCCCTTGAAAGTTTTATAATGGCGCTATAATAAATGAAAGCGTGCCGAGACCGGAGAGAATCTCTCAATGTTAGATTCGCCCTAATGAAAAAAAAAAATACTCTAGATTTTACATACATTAATTGTTATGTTATGTATTCTCCGTGCGTGGAGTAAGCCTAGATTTGATTTTCAAATTTCAATTTAACCCTAAAACCTACACGGAGAAAAAACAGTTCTGTTTCAAACAACAATCATGTTTGTTGACATCCAAACTGTTGTTTAAAAATCCGTTTTGCTGTTGCAAATCAACGATATTGTTGTGAAACAAAGAGTAGGGTAGTTGTTTCTATCTTCAGACATTACCACAATACAACACAAATTATGGTTGTTCTAAACTAATATTTTCGTTGTTTCCATCTTGAAAGGAATAGATTTATCGATCAACTTGCGACAAAGCGGAAAAAACACTCTAGCATAATACTTTATGTCCGGGTGTCACAATATTACCATTAATAAACAAAACTAAGCTGATTTAACTCTTCTTCCGGGCGAGGGAGCGAAAAAAAAAACGAGAAAATACTACCGACCATCACACATTTCGGAAGGCAAACGATTGCATTCACTACGGCTTACATAAAGCACGCGGGGATTTGATGATTTCACTGTTTGTTTTAGTTAAATAACGAATTATTGTCTGATTAATTATTCGCAAAAACTACGCAGCAAAAATAAACCACGTCAGTTTCAAAGCAGTGCTTGCTGCGATCCGAGCCATTTTAGCACTAAATGCCCGAAATGTAAAGAATAGAGGTTGCTGCAACCAGTGGAAAAAGTGCAAAATTCATGGATGCCATATTTTTTCTGGTCGGCCTGTCACTTTTTAGAATGATGTTTACTCGGGTTGTCTTTGTTATTAGTATTGTTGTGATGGTAAGAGTCATCAGTTTTGTTTGATTTCTTTTGTTTTTATTTTGCTTTTTTAGTTTTGGAATGATCACAAACCGACCGTCGGCTATGTTTGTGCTGGTAAGCGAGCTGTCAGCAATCTCTATGTATTCTGAAACTGTTTTGCGCGAATCTTACGTTTGTTGGCACTGAAAAATATAGTAAATAAGAGTTTTACCAACAATCAATATGCAACTAGCGATTTGAAATTGGTTCACTGTTGTAGAACCCCTTGGTCAGAAATACACCTTGAAGCCAGCACCTTGCTATACATATTTGCGCCTTTGTTTTGATTTTCTGTGTTATTTTGACAGAATATTTGAGAGTGTGTTCGTGTGTGTTCATTATGAGGGGCGCATTATTAAGCTTGGGACCGATGTGCTAGTACTGACTGAGCCAAGAAAAAAATCGTTTTTGTATGGGACCTACTGGTCTTAGAGTTAGTCTATGGTTTTACTGTAAATGGAACTTTTCTGCGAGGTTAATAACACTTAGGGACTGAAGAGGAGGCGGAATCAGAAAGTTGAATATGTTCTGTCCAATGCAAAATGACAATTCGACAAAGTTTTTTCATGAGGGCCTAACTGACAAACGTAAACAATGACATCTTCCGTAAATTTCTCGTGGCACAAAGGCTTCCCATGTAAGCCTCCAATTCTATTGAATACGCGAACTCTTTCTCTTCGAAATGACCGTGGTGGATTGATTAGTCGTGTTTTCAATGACGAGAAACTCGCGAAAAAAGCCATTGTTTGTCGAATTGTCAACAAAACTCTAGCGGAGTGAATAATTGATTACTCCAGTAATCATGAAGACTTTTACTAGACTCCTGAGCCATAATTTGCAGCATGTTACTTCATTTCGTTATTGGAATTTCCAAATTTTCATTTCATTTTTAGGTAATGTAAGATAAAAAATGCATATATTATGTCCAACAATGTATGTTTACCTACCGTACTCTTTCAGAATAAAAAATTCAAAACCTACCGTACTCTTTCAAAATTCAAAAAGTGTGTCAATGGTCTTATTAACAGTGTCAGTGAAGACAACATAAACGGACAGTACTTAAATGTCTTGAAGTTCTATATTCAGATATAATGCTAATACAATGCTAAGAAAGGCGAAATAACGTGCTTATATAGTGCAGAAGTGGCAGCTCGTAAACAGCATTAGTAATGCTCTATTAATGCACCTCAACATAACTGTCAGTTTTGATAGCCCGTTTTTCGCACTGCTAATGCTATTATGCTGCATTATCAACTATCTATTTCCGATTTATTTCAAGAACTTTTTCTTTTTTTGCTTCTTCTTATTGATGGTATAGCAAAATAAAGGAAGATAATGCATGCAATAATGAGCTATAAATAAACCACTTAGTGTAAATTCATAATATTAGTAATGAAGGGGTTTGTTAGTATGCGTAAAGTAATATTTTGTAAATTCAATATATTGCGAAAAATTCCTGTACTGCGTCTTCACCCAAGGTATCATATGCATGGTTGGACCGCTGCCTTTGCTGCTTGTGCCTGGCTATAAGCGGTTCCAGAATTGTTATAACCTTCATCTCCACATCTTCGAACGAATTTGGAGGCGTAGAACTGGCTAATGGAGATGTAGTTGTTTCTGGAACCAAATCATCAATATGTGTGTTAAGATTAAAAGAATCGTAGTTTCGATACAATTTAACTTTGCGTCTATAATTTCCACTTTTTTGTTTTGTTCCACTTATTCTCATACACACAGGTTATTGTTGACTCCAAATTACTTTTCCATGTTTTTGTAAACAAGTTCTCAGCATTATTTGATAGCCTTGTATTAGCACTAAATGCAGATATAAAGCATGTATGCTGTGAACATGACAAATACTTTTATGCATTATAACAGCCTTATATGCGCATATAATGCTAAGTTTTGGTTGGAGCTTGAATGCATTTGTGTTGCATGCCTAACATATGCTTATATAGAACTTTTAAGCAACATTTATGCTGATATAGTGCTATTATCGAGCTAAAGCTTAATGCTTATGGTTACTTGGGTACCTCTATGAACGAATCCATGTTGAAAAAAGAAGAACACACCGAGTGGTGATAAATGTGACATCTCTGATTGCTTATCTTGACAGACACTTAGTAGATCATTACACGATAGCGCCATCAATGCAGTTTTGCAGTTCCGGGGCTTGTTTACCAGGACTTAGAATATTTTGGGTAAGATCGATTTTAGATTTTGTGCTCTAAAATTATTACGATTGAAGTAAACTTGTCGGAATACAGATACCAGTGCTTCTTTTTACCTTTCTTACATCAATAGAAGGGTATTAGGATCGCTTGAAAACTCGACTTTTTATCCGAGGCCCACAGGGCCGAGTGTCATATACCATTCGACTCAGCTCGACGAACTGAGCACATGTCTGTGTGTATGTATGTATGTATGTGTGTGTGTGTGTGTGTGTGTGTGTGTGTGTGTGTGTGTGTGTCTTACAAATAATTTCACATCGGTTTCTCAGCCATCTGTGAACCGATTTCAGTTCTTTTGGCGGCAAATGGAAGCTACAACATTCCCATAGAACGCTATTGATTTTTTTTTCATTCGGACATTTCGTTACGAAGATATGAACGAAACAGTACTTGAAGGCCTATTATAATAGTAATCAAACAGTTTAGTCTCCGATTACATACTGAGCTATTTGTGTACCGATTTTAGTTGGTGCCAAATCAAAGCTATAAAATCTCCAAATAACTGGTCGAAATTTCGTTATGATTGGATAATCCTTCATGGAGATATGACCAAAACAATACCTGAGAGCACATAACTGTAAGATGAAAATATACTCGTTGCAGTGCAAAACCGAACAAGACCAATCACACGAATCGATGCCGCTTGCATTCTATTGTGTCGCATCTGGTGCGTTGTATAGCACATACAGTGGACTAGCCACACTATGCGACTCTATAGAATTAGAGCAGCATCGATTGGCTCGAGTGGTCTGGTTTTGAACTGCAAACTGCAAAAATTACACAAAGTCTCCATTTACTATTTTCAGCGAACATGTACTTATTAAGCATCTTGAATCCATGTCGATAGTCAAAATTGACGCTTAGGATTGTCTAATAATTCATTCTATGGACTGATCATATGAAATTTCTAATATTTATGTAATTTCCCCTTTTATATAACTAACATGCACAGGTCATTAAAGACTATTAATGGTAATATTTTAATTTTTGGTCAATCCTGAACAATACGTTCAGGATTGACAAATAGTTCATTTTATCAACTGAATGTATGGCATATTGAATATTTCTGAATCTTCTTGGAATTTATGATGAAAATATGTATCCAGTACAATATTGCCCACATTTGAGTTTGTAATTCTGGTGAAGTGTAAGAAGGGTTCAGTCTCACCATCGGTGGATTAATACGGTTTTTTTTTTTATCATTTCTTGGGTCCAGTCGTACAGAATCCGGAAAACGCAAATGAAAAATTTCATTTTAGCGATTCAAATTCTAACACTTTGTAAACAAGCTCCCTGAATTGTCAGAACAGTGAGGTTAATACATTCCGTGCAGTGATCTGTACACGACAGTAAAGAAGTTTGCACATTGTAGACGAAATACGTGTATCTGTCAAGATAAACAATTAAAGTAGTTGGAATTAAATGAAAATTACTAATCTTTCTTCTCACTTTCATGCATTTGAATTTTTAAGTGACAGTATTCTCTTAACTAGAGCAATCGCCGAGGTTTGGAGTCATTATTTGGTTTTGTGCATTATCGCCTGTGCTGTTGTCAATATCAATATAAATTTCATCTAGGTGGGAATGATTATGATTAGGAACGTCTTCACGTCTTCACGCTCATCCGGATTTACCCAAAATTGAGTAAAGGTAACTCAAAATCATGAAAACTGATACTTAAAATTTAGTAACCGGGTCTTCACCCAAATTTGAGTAAACTCTCAATTTATATGTTTTTGGGTTAGTTGTCGGATTTCGGTGAAATTTTACAGTATTCCGGTAAAAATCGGTACCGGAACTTGTCAAATTTTGCCGAAATCCGGCAAATCGGATAACCAAAGTTTGGTAAAAAATTACCGAATACTGTACAATTTTCTAAGTGTGTAGATTTTTCATAACGATCTTCGAAATGATCATCACGGTGGTCCAGGTGATCATTTTTGGAAACTTTACGTCTGACTCTGGTAGGGGATTGGACAATCGCGCACAATTGAGAACAAATTTTGAACCTCAGTTTTTAGTATCGGCAGTTCAAAATTCGAGATTTTGCATTAATATATTATACAGTATGTAAAAAAAAATTATCCTTCTTACTTGGCACATTTGCTTCAAATAATCCACCAAAACATTGAAAAACGATTTTGAATATTAAGTTTATTTTTCAAAGGATAAAAAGAAAGTCAAATAACGATAATTTGACGTAAAAGCACGAACTGTTCGTGTCTGAAACCAAATATATAAGAAAACGACAAAAAATAATGCAAAAAAAGTATATCCACCATAATCCTGAAAATCATTCAAATAGGCTTATTCTGCGCGTAGCGTGACTCGAGAAGAGTCGATTCCGATTCGCGCGACGCGAATCGACTAATGTAATTCAAATGGAAGACGCGCATCGAGAAGAGTCGAAATCGACTGTCACCCTAGAAGTAGAATAAGCCCAAATATTTCGTGTGACCTCCCTTGGCTTCAGTGTCATAATAGACCAGAGATGTTCTATTGGATTAAGGTCAGGAGACTGTGCTGGCCACTCCAAAACATTGATTTTCTTTTCCTTAAACCATTGGGATACCAGCTTCGATGTGTGCTTTGGATCCCCATCTTGCTGGAACGTGTATCTCCGGCCCAGCTTCAGTTTTTGTGCACTTGCTGAAAGTTTTCGTTTCAGTAAAGGGCGATACGGTCAAAATTTGGTCAATATCAACTTGACGTATTTCTTTCAATTTTGCAATTAAGAAACCTGAACACCCCTCATTTTGAAGGTGTGTGTGTGTAGAATGTTGCTCCTATTTTGATTTAGGAATTCACTCCTCAGTTGTCAAAATGCCGTCCAAGCAAGAAGAGCAGCGTATCAAAATTTTGCTCGCGCATCGCGAAAATCCGAGCTACTCGCACGCAAAGTTGGCAAAATCGCTAAAAGTTGCCAATGCAACCGTTACAAATGTAATTAAAGTGTTTGGGGAACGTTTGTCGACAGCCAGGAAGTCTGGATCGGGGGAAATCGAAAACCGGAAGCCGCTGAGACGACAAAGAGAGTTGCCGGTAGTTTCAAGCGAAAACCCTAACCTATCTCCGAGATGCCGCAAATAAGCTGGGTGTATCGTCTACAACCGTGCATCGAGCCAAAAAACGAGCCGGACTATCGACTTACAAGAAAGTAGTGACTCCAAATCGCGATGATAAAGCAAAATACGACGGCCAAGCGCGATCCCGAGGCTGTACACGACGATGCTGACGAAGTTTGACTGCGTGGTAATGACGACGAAACCTACGTCAAAGCCGACTACAAGCAGCTTCCAGGACAGGAGTTTTATACGGCAAAAGCAAGGGAAAGGTAGCAGATATTTTCAAGTACACGAAACTGTCAAAGTTCGCTAAAGAAATATCTAGTTTGGCAAGCCATCTGTACCTGTGGCTGAATAAGCAGCATTTTCCATAGCTTCCGGGACTGTCAACCAAGAAATTTACGTGAAAGAGTGTTTGAATAAACGTCTGCTGCCTTTCCTGAAGAAACACGGTTGTTCCGTACTGTTTTCTTAATTCTTGCACTGACAACCATGGTTTCTTAATTGCTACTCTACCCTTCAGACCTTGTAGATGCAATCGATTTTGGATTGTTTGAGGTGTCACATGGACAAACATTTCACTCTCAACTTGCCTTGCAATTGTTGGAGCTGACAAACCTCGATCTTGTTCCGCCTTTCTGACAATAGCCCTGTCAATCCGGGAACTTGTCTACGCCGATCGCCTTGATCGCTTTTCTGGTGTGAAAGAACCACTCTTTTCGTACTTCTGAACAATTTTGGCAACCGTATCTTTACGTATCTGAACGATATTAGCAACTTGACGGTAGCTTTTACCGCACTTGTGATGCTCTATGATAAGTTTTCGGATACTCAGCGAAATTTGTGCGTTTTTAGGCATTTCCAAACACGAGAACTCAAATTTGAATCACGATAGCTTCTACACTACGAAAGGATAACTGTATGCAATGTTTACATTCGAAAAAGTGACAGGAACCGCTCAATACACGGCAAAATGGTACTATTTGGGTGGATAAACTTTTTTTTGCATGTTTTACTTCCCTTTTCTGTTGATCTTAGCATAGATTTTCATGAGCAAGATTAATTGAAGTATATTTAATGGTATAATGATAGGTACTATATAATGGACCAAACGCATAACAACACTCATTGTATCAACTAATATTTGAATCGATAACAGGAAAATTGTAAATTTGAAACAGGGGTGGATATACTTATTTTACATACTGAACATTATAAGTAATATCTTTTCAACTGTTGCACTTAAATACTGTATATTTATTGGGTCATGAATAGTATTTGACCACATTTAATAAAACAAATAAGTGCAGCACCATCACAGAACAATAACTTTGCCCTTTGCCCAAATCTATAGGTGATTGCACTTAAATATAAGGTGCATTGTTTTTTTTTAGTGTAGGAATAGACAAGTCTCACAGAAGTCAATGATTCATATATTATTATTCAGGACCAAAATGACCATGGCTTAATTGTCGGTACAACCATGGAACTTTTCTCAGTGTAGTGGAAGAGTTGAGCTCCTAGTAGGCGACTGGATCGGCGATGTTCGCCACTTTGTTGAAGAGAACAATGGTTCCGTTGTCAATCTGGTGACAGAAAGGATCTTCCACTGCGCTTCCTGCAGATCTAATAATCAATCACAATTGAGCTTTTCCAGCTTTGTTCTCGAACTTCAAAAGATTCATTTTTGCATTTATGTTCGGCATCAACACCTTTTGCTTCAACGGGTCCAATATTGCGTGCTGATCGAGCCTACTTTCGTAGTTACATACAATGATAACGAAGTGAAGTAATTTTCTATGGCAGCACGTTTCATAAGGCGAGTTTTAAATTGTTATATACAGGCACTGGCACGTGCAACTAGCGGTGGGCCAAATGCACCCATCCACTCCTGATAACTAAAACGAATGCGCTCAATAGTCCATGCCGTCGCAACTCTAAGCTGAAACTCGTTTGATGCGCTCTGCACCTACATATTTGAACGTTAACTTGAGTAATAAATCTTCGCTTTTGTTGCATTGTAATCTCTTGCTGGGGAAAAAGGGCAAATACGCACCTGAGTGTTCAGTATAGTGAACTTTTCGAGAAACGATCAAACAAGAATTCGTGTGAATTTATTAAATATAAAAATTATTAAAATTAAGTACAGAAAGAAAGTTTCAGCTCAACATCCCGTTGACCGAGTCCTTCTGGACATTTCATTTAAGACTTTGTCACTTACGAGGTGTCTCTGTATTCTATCTACACGAAGACTCACCTCAACCAAAGTGTCACTCACACATTTCACATTTCTGAAGCGGTGTCGATTTTACTTCTCTAAAGATCCTTGAAACCTGCTGAATTTGAGCTTTCACAGCACTAGCCACGAACATAACTTTCAATTTTGATGGACACTTACTTAAAGTCACATTATTTTTACAACATACTCAAAGCCACATTCTTTAGCATCGAACCATACACTAAAACTTCATGGTCATATTTGTAATCGGTGAACCGCAACGCGCTTCCTAGTACCACCGACCAGTCACCTCTCAGTAGTTTTTTTTAACACCTTTCCATTTCTATTTCTGCCAGCAGGTCCCCCGCGACGATGAATCGGCCGCATCCAGCATTATCCTGATCCGTCGTGCCCGGCGTTTCTCGTCGGCTACCACCTACATCCTGTTCCTGATTGCCCTGTTGGTCACGTCGCTGGGAATCATTACCGGTGTGTTCTTCTACCGGCAGTATGCTCACTCCCGGAACCACTTACGATTCCACGGTTTCTGCCAGATTCCGTACGATTCATCCAGCCTTAGCGACAGCCAACTTTTTTACATGAACACGGTGCTGCATGAACACAATCTTGATGGCTCTAACTCGCAAAAAGTACGATACAATCAAATTCAAGACTTGCTCAAGCCGTTTCAAAGTGAGTTCCAGGAAATGGAACAACGCGTGGAGGACACAGATAAGGAAGTTACCGATCAATTCTTCAAGGAGGAATTCGAACTGGGCCTCTCCGACGATGATAACTACTCGAAGATCAACGTGCCAGTATTCCGGGGCCAGCGACAGGGTCGCTTCCTACACGACTTCAAGTTCAACCAGTCGGGTATCATCGACAAGGACAACGGCCGGTGCTTCTTGATGCCACTGGATCGGGAAACCGTCCTGCCACCCAAGTCGCTGCGAGATTTGATCGAGAAGATGTGGAACGGATACTACAATATCGACACCACCACGGTTCGCAAGAACATGCGTGTCATCACGCCGGAATTGAAAGATTTAAGCGATGTGTCGCCAAGAATCACCAGCGAGTGCGAGGACATGAAGATCTACCGGTTGGAGAAACTTGTTTCAGGAGGTAAATAGCCATCGTTTAACTATTTAGCACAACAATTAAATTTCTCATTCTCCCACCCACAGTTTTCAAACGATCGGCTGATCTTCACCAGCACGCCAAGTTTGCCGAGTTCGGCGGTAATCACATTTCGGTTATCGACATTCAAAATTTGGAGGATATTACCAACTGAAGGCTGAGTTAATTCTCCAGATAATTGATTTATTTATGTTATATTTCGAATAGAAGATGCAAACACGCACTTACACAATAACAAACAATTAAAACCAAAAAAAAGAAACCAACTTTTCACCATTTGATAGCGGAATCTAGGGAATGAAGAACCGGAGCAGTAAACGTTTTTGTCCGTAGCACTTGGTACGGAATGGTCAGTTTGGAACAAGTTTAAACTAGAATTATTGGTGCGTTAGGTTCTGGTGGCAACGTCGCGTGAATGTCAAGGAATGTCAATGTAAAAGAAAAAGACAAATTAGAAAATTAGAACTCTCGAAGCCCTGATCATTTGCTTGATGTGCAACTATTTTTTTTTTAATTAAACAAGTAAGTCATACTGAAGAGTAGGTTGTTGTAACTGAAAATTTTAGAATCCTGTCGATTTGTCCCCCCAACTCTAAGTGTAATAGCTTTCCTGAAGCGAATCCTGTGTCAACCTATAATCATTTTCTAATGTGATATATGCTCCGTCAGATGATTTGCTTATGCTTGAATAGTTGGCTTGTGCTCACATAAAACAAACTAAATTGCCTACATTTTCCGCTACGCTTCAACGAACGAAACTGTTTAGATAAGGACTATTGTTACCTACGAGGAAAGAGCATCAAATGGAGAAAAAAAAAACCTAAATCGAAGTAGTGTTTTGCATAAATGTATGTTAGTTCTCAAACAAGGATTTTTACCATGCGATAATATGTTAATTTATGTTCAGATGATTGTAAATTATTCGTAAAAAATGAAAGAAAAAAAAATTTGCCACAGATTGTGATTGAGATTGTGTGGCTCAATGTCATACTGGTTTATGTACTGCATTTGCCTAAAAACAATATTTGTGAAGTTATTGTAAATTAAAACACAAAATACTACAGCAAAATCTGTTGATAATGAATCCTTCATATATAAAAAAAAGTGAATTGCAATTTACTGTGGAATAATGAAATAAAGTTTTATTAGAAACCAAACACTGTTCGCTGTTTGAATTGTTGAATCGAGGGTTGGCTGTAATATGCAACTTTATGAATTAGGGTTTAGTAATCTGCTGGTAATCAGTTTACTGCTAGCTTCTGCGGCGATTTTTGTTTCTCCATGCTTCAACCTAGGCTCTCCTCACCAGTGCCTTGAATTTTCATAAAATATCAATGAGAAGTGAAAATGATTTTATCCCACTGTAATGATGATGTTTACTTTCCAGGTTTTCATGACTACCGCTGTCACTTCTATGCCAACCGTGATATGTTGCATACTGTCAAACGCTAGTAACAAGGATAGGGTTGCCAGGCCCCTGATGCCAACTGAACTTTGTTTGCTGCAATGAATGAAATCGGCTCTATGTGCGGGTCAAAAATCTGCTGTCACTGTTCTTTTGATTATCAATCGGTATGCATGAATTTCATTTGATGAAATCTGAATATCACCTCTTGTGATGATTTTTTATAAATAAGTGATTTTGAATACTAATCCAAACATGGAACAACCAGGGCTGTCATCATCGTCCCAGAGGAATAGATGCTAGCAATGTTGTGCAAGAATAGCCTGGGCGCCCGAATAAAAAAATCTCATAGGTTTACAATTGAATATATTGTAACCATACAACAGAATCTATAGTATATACAATTAATAGTATTGTTCACAACGATAAGATGACAATAAAAGTTATTGTTACCACAATAGAATTTAATGTAAACTGAGACACCGACAATGGAAAAGGGGGGTTGTTATGTATCTTAACTATAGAAAAAATCATTATTTTCCGAACAAATTTGAGTCAATTACTATTGATTGTATTGTTTAACAATTGTTGAAAATTCTAGCATGTTTAGTTAATTGTAGATCTATTGTTATGACAATATGCATTTTTCATTTACCTGATTCATGAACAATAAAATGTAAGGTCGGAAATAGATTTGATTGTTATTCTATATTATTGTATTGTAATTGTATGGTTATTTTTATCCGGGCGGGCTGCCGTTGCATTTTTCTGATCCTTACGGGTAATTGATATTCATTGTTATTGATTGAATTTCATTTCTGATATTTTGAAATTCGTTTTGAAAATGAACTTGTTTTCATAAATGAATATCAAAGCATTTTGAAAAATGAACGTTTATTCTTCTGGTTACGTTTGTTGTCATGAGTTATCATTTGATTTTCGCATGAAACTTATAGGTAGTCAATGTGATGTTGCCTGAAAATCCATGCTTTTGAATCTAATGAGCATGACTTTTACCAAGACTGCTCCTCACTTCTCTCATTTAAATTTTATTTTTATCAAGGGAACGTTCACTAATTACGTCATGCAAAAATTCACCTTTTATAACCCCCCCGTGTCACGTTTTTTGTATGGACCTTCAAATTTATTTGTATGGATCGTCACGTTTTCCCAAACTCCCTCTCCCCCCTTACTGCGTGACATAATTAATGAACCTTCCCTTTTTGTTATTTTTATTCTTCCTCTGAAAATTTCACTAACCTATTTAAATAAGCAGGGAGCTAACCCATTTAAGGAGACATACTCCCTTCAAAATGCAAATGTGTAAAAATTCTGTAGATTGAATAGTGATACAGTAACTGTTCGCTAACTGGGTGCTGTTTAACTGGGCTGCTTTTTAACTGGGCGTTCGCTAACTGGGCTATAACCCAGTTTTTTTTAACTTACTTGTTTATTTGTGAGGCTCAAGTGCCATAGGCATAACGGAGCCGAGTTCTTTTTTCATTTTTATAATGACAATAACTTACTAACTATGTTAATTTTGGAAAGCCGAAAAACTCGCGGCTTGGTCGAGGTTAGGGATTACAATGATTCGGGTAGGAATGGGGAAGTAGGAATCTTAACGTTAGCTTTCAACAGCAGGTTGGCGACGCGAAATTGTTGCTGTTGGTCTGGCGTAGATGTTGCGTTGTGTTAAGCTGTAACGATACAACAGAAGCGGTATTACGGGGGAGGGGACGAGGTGGACGTGTTAAAACGACAGCTAAGAGAGGATCAAACGAAAACATCTATTTGTTTCAAGAACTTGTAAATTAGCCCCATATAGTCCAAGTCCAGCTCACCCAGCATCTGATATCTTCCTTCTCTGGTTTCTGGATCTGGCAATTTCGAACTCGAGGCAATACCAGACAACATGGTTGATGTCCTGATAACCTGCACCACAGCCGCATTGATTGGTGTCTGAGAGCCCTATTCGATAGAAATGCGAGCCTAGCGAGTAGTGATTGGACATTAGACGACACATTACCTTGATAAAATTTCGGCTAATATCCAACCCTCTGAACCACGAATTTTTCGATACCTGTGGGAGAATAGAATGTAACCATCTGCCCAAATCCCCTGCATCCCATTTTTGTTGCCAGCAGATCAAGGCCTGTTGACGGAAAATAGCAAAAAATTCGTTGAAGGCGATTTGTCGATCATAAATATCGCCTGCCATAGCGCCCACCTTGGCAAGTGAGTCCGCTTTCTCATTACCCGGAATGGAGCAATGAGAAGGGACCCAAACCAAGGTGATGGTGTAGGAATTGTTTGATTGAGCACTCAAAAGAGATCGTTTTTCGCTAACGAAATACAGTGAGTGCTTTGCTGGCCTCATCGAACGAATCGAAAATTAAAAATTGATCAGAGGGAAGAGAAGCAATTCACTCTAATGCATAGTGTATAGCCGCCAGCTCTGCGACGTATACGGAGCAAGGATTTTGTAGTTTTAAGGAATATGAATTTCGTTAAAAATACCAAATCCAGTGGAATTTGTTTTTGACCCGCCGGTGTAAAACTTCCTGTCACATCTGATATGGCCAAACTTACTTGCAAAAATTGATGGAATGTACTCCGAACGGAGTGGATCTGGTATTCCGTGAGCTTCTTGCTTCATGGTCAGCTCAAAAACTACAGTAGAACTAGAGAAGTCTTGGGGGTAATCACGATTAGGAACATTCTAAGAAGGGCTCACCTCCAGAGTCATGTACCAATAGTCCAGTGTCATGAACTTGGTTTGCGGATTTCGTTCGATTAGCTTTTCAAAATTTTCAATTACCAATGGATTTAACACCTCACAGCGGATGAGGAACCGGAACGATAGCTCCACAAAACGATCTGATAAAGGAAGAACTCCTGCTAATACCTCCAAACTCATAGTATGAGTTGAGTTCATGCAGCCTAACGCGATACGAAGACAACGGTACTGGATTCGCTGCAGCTTCAGAATATGAGTTTTCGCGGCGGATTGAAAACAGAAACTACCGTACTCGGGAACCGAAAGAATAGTTGTACGATACAGCTTTATCAGATCTTCTGGGTGGGCCCCCCACCATGTTCCGGTGATAGTACGCATGAAGTTTATTCGCTGCTGGCATTTCTGAATCAGATACTTAATGTGCTTTCCCCAGGTGCATTTAGAATCGAACCAGACCCCTAGGTATTTATAAGACAAACTTTGAGTTATTGTTTTACCCATGAGTTGAAGCGGTATTTGTGCTGGTTCACGCTTCTTAGAAAAAACGACTAACTCAGTTTTCTCCGGAGAGAATTCGATACCCAGCTTTACAGCCCAGGTAGACAAATAGTCTAGGGTATTCTGCAACGGTCCCTGCAAGTTGTTCGCCCCTGGTCCTACAATTGAAACAACGGCGTCATCCGCAAGCTGTCTTAGCGTGCAATTTTCCATGAGGCAGCTATCGATGTTTCTGACATAAAAATTATAAAAAAAAGGGGGCTTAAACAAGAGCCCTGGGGGAGACCCTTGAAGCTAATTCGTGAAGTTGTCGAAGACCCATGAGAAAAGCTCATATGTTTCTCAGACAAAAAATTGTACAAATAGTTGTTTAGTAATGGTGAAAGGCCACACTCGTGGAATTTGTCTGAAAGGACGTCTACACAAACTGAATCAAAAGCCCCCTTAATGTCTATGAAAACTGAATCCATTTGCTCATTTTGGGCATAGGCCAGCTGTATTTCTGTTGAAAGCAGCGCAAGACAATCGCTCGTTCCTTTGCCTCTGCGGAAACCTAATTGAGTATGAGATAGAAAGCCATTAGATTCAATCCATTTGTCGAGCCGATGGAGAATCATCTTCTCTAGCAGCTTCCGTATACACGACAACATCGCAATTGGACGATAAGAGTTGTTATCCGACGCGGGTTTCACGGGTATAACACAGTAACTGTGTAACTGTTAAAAAGCAAATAAACTTCAAAAAACTGCATTTCGACATGGAGTTTTCATAAGGGCCAATGTCGCAAACGTAAACAATGGCTTCTTCCGCGAATTTCTCGAGAATGCTAACTTAATCGTAGTGAATTACCACGATGATTATACAGATGAGGAGTTCTCCTTTACAATAGAAGTGGTAGTTTACTTGAGCGAGTTTGAATTTTTAAGAAATTTGCCGAAGAAGCCATTGTTTACGTCTGCGACATTGGCCCTTATGAAAACTCCATGTTGATTTGACATTTTGTTGTCAAAATTAGCAAGGGGCATGTAAAAGGCATATGAGTTTCGTAGAGTATTCGAAAATGGTTAAACTATACGAAATTGCGTCGTACTTCCAGATAAAGGAAGTCACACAACTATAATTTAGAAGAAAAATTAGTAATCTCCATTTAATTCCAACTACCTTTGCTATCTTCGACAGATACGCGTATTTCGTCTACAATGTGCAGACTTCTTCAGTGTCTCGTACTAATAACTGGACTTAGTACGAGACACTGAAGAAGTCTGCACATTGTAGACGAAATACGCGTATCTGTCGAAGATAAGCAAAGGTAGTTGGAATTAAATGGAGATTACTAATTTTTCTTCTAAATTATAGTTACAAGTATTCCACTAAACAGCTCAAACCAAGGGGTAAGTCGCCTTAGAACAGTGTGCCAGGCACGCCGTAGTAGAAAATCATACACCATACCGGTCGTGTGTGGCACTTTGTGGCACACTTTTGACATTTGTACTTTTCGCAAATATTTATAACCTGGCAGCCCTGGAAAATTGACGTTATATGTTGTTTTGATTCGTTTGTTTTGTAACGCTACAGACATAAGTTTTAAAAATAATTAGTAACTTTTACTTAACTTTTAGTGAACTTTTGAGCAGCCTGGTTGTTCAGGCAAAATTTTGAGCGGAACAATTGATTAGGTAAGCGATTACATTAATAAGACGTGACATGATAGAATTTAGCAGCTACAATTAAAGGCACATTTTCGGAGCAAATCGTCAAGATGATCCAAGAGATTGAAGATGACATGCGAACCATGGCTGGAAGCCTTTCTGCAGAAGACAGCGATGCCAATGTTCCTGATTTTTCAGGATTTTCCAGACTTTTTAGCATTTTGCCTGAAATCCTGACAAGCACCAACTTTTTCCAGATTTTGATAAAAAATCCTGATTTTTCCTGATTTTCGTAATTTTTATTAATCCAAATTAATTTTAAGCGAAATAAATAATCTAATCAAAGTAAGAGAAGTTCTGCGAAAGCTTTACTAGTTGGCTACTCTGGAATGGAATTGTCAAAAATCATCCAATAAAAAACCTATTCTGACCCGCTCTTCTACCAAAACGATACAAGACATCTTAAACTTCGCGGTTTTACTTTTTAGTTTTTAATATCACTCTCTCGCAGGTCTCAAACAGTTAGTTAAGTTAAGCTTTCAAATCAAAATAAAAAGAATCAAATAGCAACTCAGCGCCAACATTAGATTAGTCAGTAAAGGGGGAGGGGGTTTGCGAACAACGTGACAGTCCATACAAAAAAATTTGTTGGTCCATACAAAAAACGTGACAAGGGGGGAGAGAGGGGTTATAAAAAGTCAATTTTTGCGTGACGTAATTAATGGACGTTCCCTAAGGTCACAGTTACAAATTAAGAACCCCTTAAGGAAGACGAGCATTGTCTCTATCCGCTGAAATATTCAATTTGAAGGAATTGTATTCAACTTCCGATAAATTAGCAGACGAAGTCTTTGTTTACATAAGTTGATTCGCCCTAATCAAATGTTGGACTGAACTATACCATTTATGAAAGAGATAAATACATGTTATGTAAGCTTTTTGGTTTTAAATAAACGGTATTTTTTATTAACATCATAATGACAATCCTGATTTTATCCTGATTTTTATTTCATATACTTCCTGACTTTGTAAAAATATACTTGGCAACGCTGGCAGAAGATGCAGCTGGTGGAACTCCGTTGACAAAAATCGAAGGAACGAAACTGACACATTTACAGCCTGACCAGGCATAGTAGTTATGTTCAATTCCGAATGCCAGAATGTTCATCAAATGACATCAAACATATTCGTACATATTGACACAATTATCGACCTTTAAATATAATTAGTCGCTCTCCTGTCCTACTACTAGTACCTCACACAACGACTCAGATTTATTTGCTGAATAATTTGAGCGGAAAGACACCATGCAAGAAGAAAGGATTGCAGAAAGTTTTGATGATATGCATGGCATTCGCATCACATTAAACGGTTACAATTAACAACTGAATATAATTACAGATGAATCGAATAAATAATAATCTTATAGGAAAATTTAGCATGGAAGATTGGATTTGATACGTTTTGTCGTTTTGTCGCCGAAAGGAGCTGTCAGTAGCCTGGTAAATCAACAATCAAAGGGTAGAGTTGCGTCTCGTTCATTGTTTTCGCAGGCGCATGTGAGTTGTTGAGAAAGAGGGTAAATCAATCATAAATATGTATAATAACTCTTGAACTTACTTTTAGCGCTTAGCTTCTTGATCATTTTTTCTTTGACACTGCTGCCTCCACACAAGAGGCAAAGCTAAATCCAAAACAAATCAATAGCCTGGTTGCCAGGCGTAGCCAAAACATAACGATTTAACTGTCAAATTTCCATGGCACACATAAGCACCTATAGAAGAATCCAAGTTGAAAAAAGAAGAAGACACGGAGTGGTGATAAATTTGACAGCTCCCATGTTAAAGTATAGGACAAACGTTTTAAAATGCTTCTAATAAATTCAAATGAAATTTTAATTAAAAGCGGTTTGTTGTATGATGTAAGAAAAATCCGAAACTGCAAAATAGGGGCATTATTTCGATTTATTTTTTATTTTGCTGAAAATGTCTTTATTGAGTAGATTTGGAGTTTTCTTACATCATACAACAAACCGCTTTTAATTAGAATTTCATGTTAATTTTTTATAAGCATTTTAAAACGTTCGTCTTATACTTTAACATGGGAGCTGTCAGATTTATCACCACTCGGTGTCTTCTTCTTTTTTCAACCTGGATTCTTCAATTGGCACTCATCGTAACGCTTAGAGGCACACTAAAAAAAATGGGCACTAGGGATATTGTGCTAAGCGACTCACCCTTGGCTCAAACCCTCTAGGATTGAAGTCAAACATTTTGCACAATGGGGTGCACAATAAGCTACATCGCATTAACGCATAAGACATAAAAACATTATTTAATTTATGTATTGTGCAATGAAATATCCCAACCGAAATCTGATCGAAAGCCCCCTCGAAGTTTATTTACATTTGAAATGTCAGCCCAGTTACCGAGCAGCATCCGCTAACTGGGCTGTGCACCTAGCCCAGATAGCGAACGGTTGCTGTATCTATATTATATACCCGTTGATTGCTTCTATCAAGTTCATTTATTTGTATAGGCTCAGTCGAATCAACTTTACAGAGCCATGTTTTCATTTCATTTTCAATACACACTAGTTTTAGTAAAACTAAAGTTAGAGGGGATGAACCGATTACTCGCTGTCGTGTTGAGGTTAATTGTAATAACAATTTAATGGATGGGAAGAGGGAGCGGGAATTTGAATAATCTACAAAAAAGTGTATATTTATTTCTTAAATGTTTAACATTTAATGGACAAAAAATGCCGATTTTTAATGGCCGATTTTTAATTTTCACCCGCACTGACGCACCTACCCATGCAGCATCAATCATAGTAACCCATGAGCCAGCAGACAAAATTTGACAGCTCTATCAGTCGAACTTCAACCAAGATGGCACAAACAGTGAAGCAACTCCGTTCATGAGTGTGTGCGTTCAAAGAACGGCACCCCGCCGCGTTGAAAACGGACATCGTGCGGCAATTTGTGGACGCCGGATACGCCCGTTCCGGCATATACAACATCTTGGCACTATTAGACAACAATCAGACCATCAAAAGAAGTCCGGTTCCGGTTGGCCGACGACTCTGAGCGACAAGAAGCCCTAAAGGATGCTGAAAAGGAAGACCGAGGGAAAAGTGGCTACATCGCTGCTTGCGCTTGGCCGGGAGGTCGGTTCAACCGGCCAAACAGTGAAAAAGCACCTGGCGAACATGAACATACATGCCAGGAAGCGGATATCGCGTCCTCTGGTTTCGGAGCTGCAGTCAATGACGCAGCGGCACCGGCTGAATAAGATGGTCAACACGATTTTCCCGGCGAATTGCGACGTAACGGACGAGACCGGAGCCCAATGCCCTGGATGGCAACAACTGGCAGGGCACTTCGTATTTTACTTCCCCGACGAAGGAAGTGAACTCCGAGGTGAAGTTCATTACACACACCAAGCTCCCCAAGAAGGTACTGCTGTGGCTGAAAATCAGCGAAAAGGGGATGTCAAAGCCGCTCTTCTTTCGCTGCGGACTGGCCGTGAACGGGAGAATTTATAGTACGAAATGCCCGCCGAAAGTTGCGTCGCTCATCATGGAATACCATAAGGACGAAGATGCGGTGCTCTGGCTGGATCTGGCGTTGGCCCACTACTCGATGCGAACGTTGGATGAGATGGTGCGGCTGAATATCGATGTGGTACCCAAGTGGGCGAACCCACCCAACGTCCCCCAGCTGCGTCTCATCGACTATTTCTGGGCCAACCTGAAGCACAAGATCTACTCGAACAATTTTGTCGCGAAAACTGCGGAGGAATTGATGAATAAAACGAAGAAAGAACTGAAAAACATGCCTACGCGCATGTTTTGGTCCGCCATGGCGAATGTTCCGGTTAACTCGCCAAAAAGCCGCTCGCAAGGGTGTCGATTTTTTTGCAAGTAAGCTCAAATAATTACCTTCCATGGGAATTTTTTTAAAAGCAATTATCTGTCTTAGCTTTTTTTTATCACCATCCGAAAAAAGTCAATTTTTTAATGCAAACGTTACGTCAAAACACACCCAAGAGGGAAAACTTTGTCACATGTACAACAACACAACAAAACAAACAATTAAAACTAGAACCTTAAAACTAAAGATGTAGAGCCCTTCTGGTTTACCAATTAAAATGAAAAACGAAATGTAAAATTATATCAATGAAAAAAGACACACTTTAGAAGAAGTAGTTTGAACGTTCTATGATTCGCTTCTTAGAAAATATTTGGCGGCCTTGGAAAGGAACGTTTGGTTTGAATGTTGGTATGATGAAAGGGCAACGGTTGTGCTGGCTGTAGTGCTTGTGTTGGTGTGACTGACCTGCTGGAGCCCATTATCCTTATCGCGTTATCGATTGCTCATGATCTGTTTGGGAATTCAAAGTCAGTAATTAATGATTTATTTGATGGCTGACAATTACAAAAAACTCCAACTGAAAATGATCTATCGAGAAAGAATAGTGACTTTAGTGACTAAAATAATAAAAATAGTGACCAAATAGTGACTAAAAAGTGATTTCCAAATTTAAGTATTTTGTAATCTTTTATACATTTGATGTATAAGTACAGTAAAAATGAACTAGGTGATGCCCCTCGTTTACAAAAATGAATACTACTGCGGCGCAGTATGACTTTTTGGTTTTTTGTGTGGGTCTTTACGCACGGTTGGAACGCCTTCCACGACGACCTGTGCTAGAATTACTTTTGACATATCTTGCTTCTCAATTCCTTTTTTGAGCCGTTGCCATGTGAAGCTGTTTTCACTACCTTAATCACCTGAGGGTATTTAGGCTCACCTACAGCAGTTTTCATAGTAAACAACTGGTTTCAATACTCCTCAATTCTGTACTCTGTACTCAAGGACAGCAACTAGTGTTTTAACAAGTTCCATTCGTCAATAAGAAGATCATAGTTGACCTGAATCGGAAGTAACTTGGCGATTTTCTCAACATACTTAGAGCTTTCACTGGAAGTGACGGATGGTGGGTTGAGGCATTGGCAAAATTTTATAAACGAGACTGCAAACCAGACTTTTGACGCACGACTACGTCTTTGTTTTCGTGGGGTTTTTGGTACAATTTAAAGAAATCGCATTGCAACCGTCACGAAAAGTGGTCAGGTTTTGAGCATTAGTACCTCAGTAATTTCTTAAAAGATTTTCAAAAATTTTGCACCAATATTTCAACGCATCAATTTCAATAGAGGACATTGTTGATTTCGGGCCACACACCTAAGGGGTCACATGTGACCCCAAAAGGATAATCACACAGACTGAATAAAAATGTACGTGTTCGGCAAATTTGTTTTCCATCAATTTTTCTATCTGGATAAAATAAAATGTATATGAGTTGACCTAATCGACGACCTAGAACATCCTGAATATAAAGAAGTTCAGGAAGAAAATATAAATGCCTTATTGGGGGTAATCCCGGAGTAGTGGTTAACATCCATACTTCTCATGCGAAAGTTACGAGTTCGATCTCACCCCGGACAAGTTACAAAAATACCCAAAAAGGTATTTGAGTGACTGCGACGGGAGATGAATCAGCCTTGCGCTGAAAATCTCGATAATCAAGGAAAAAAAATGCATTATTATAAGTGTATAGCACTGTTTTAGAATATTGTACATATGCAAACGTATTATTAAATTTTCTTTGATAAACGTTATACATTTTTGTATCTTTCTGAGAGGTTCTAGATCATCCAAAATGTTCTTGAGTTCAAAACATCAGATCTACTGTTGTAACAGTAGCTTTTAAGGGTTGTATAAGGGTATGATATGTATTCAAACATATTGAATGAGCCGGCGTCGGTGGTGTAGTGGTAAGCGTGACTGCTACTGGCACCCCAGTGGGTCTGGGTTCAATTCCAGTCGACGTCGGTGGTTTTTCTGAGGTTAAAAAATCTTGGTCACGTCTTCCTTCGGAAGGGAAGTAAAGCCGTTGGTCCCGGTTCATAGTCATGAGTCGTTAGGTAGGGTCCAGGAGGTGGAGTCTTTTCCCTGGCGTCGGTGATTGTCACCATGTGAGGGAATAGGCCGACGGAAAATAAATTAGTAAAAAAAAATAATATTGAATGAACCTTTTGTAAGGTCAACAGTCATTATTTGATAAATTTATGACGTTTTAGGTCATACAAACTGTCCTTGAGTGCAGAATTTAAGATTTATAGTAGTAACTATGGATTTTTGGGCTATACAAAGTTACACCAAAAAAGAATGCTGTTACACTACACACTCAGATTATCTTACAGAAATCTGTGAAGTATTTTTTTTCCGGTAAAACTTTACAGATTTCTGTAAAAAAATCTAAGTGTGTACTTATTCGCAACCATATTCAGTGAATATTTTCGAACGTAAAAAAACATCATGAGATACGCGGGGATGACCTTGATAATCAAAACTGTCCTTGAGCTCAGAAAACTTAATCTACAGTTGTAAAAGTAATTTTTTGATATACATTCCCAAGTAACAATCCTACTGCCATTTTGCTTTTATTCTCATTTATTAGGGTTTTATTACTTCAATGCACATGCTATTTTGTTTAAAAGCAGCTTTCAATGATGCAAAAGATGTATAGTTTATTATTTTACTTCAGAATGTTCTTATAACCTTATCCAGCAGGAAGGGGAAGTCAAAAACAGTCTAGCTTTTAAAAATAATTGAAGAGGAAATCTATCCCCTCATAAAACCGGTCAATAGTTCAATAATAAAGCTCCTTCATATTTGTTTAACAGAGTCATGATAAAATGTTTCATAAACACGCTTTATCATTACAAAAACGATCATTAAGTCATTTGGCTTATGACGAGAGCATAAAGCATTTATTGTAGCATTTTGAGCTACATAAAGTGTATGATAAGATGTTTTGCCAATGTTGTCGTAATAAATTAAAACAAAGATGGATTCGCATACCAACAAACTAAGAAAAGTGAAAACAAGTGGCACGTTTAAGCGAAAAATTAAGAAATTCTTGAGTATTCTGAATGGTGTTTTGCCAACTACCCATCAATTAGGCTCGTTGAAAAAACCACAACATCAGTCAGTTGACAATGGCCGCACCGTTCCACCACCAGCAGAGCCGCTTGGAGCTGTTGGATTATTTGAATTCAAAGTTATCGGAGAAGCTGTTCCTTCGGTAAATCGGTTACGGACTATGATAATTTTAGCATTCATCATTTTCGTGACAAGTCCGGAAACCAGAATGATCAAGAAAATAATTCTGGAAGTGATAGAGACTGCCCACGTAGCTATGAAGACGAAGAACATGATTTTTCTAATGAAGAAAATAAAATGCTAGAAAACATCAATTTACTTTCCGCTCTTCGAATTTGGGCTGTTACTTTTAATATCAAACACAACGCATTATTGAGCATTCTTAACACTCGTCTTTCTTATGTTCTTCCTCGAGCTTCTCGTACTCTTGTGAAAACTCCACAGAATGTATCAATCCAAAACATCACTGGAGGACAATACTGGCATCATGGTCTCAAATCCAGTATTGAGAAAGTTTGTTCAAATATTTCAATGCCACTCAGATTATCACTTAAAATTTATAGAAGCTCCAAAGACGAACTTTGGCCAATTTTATTCAGCATTCACTTTTGGGATGGAACGGAGAACTCTTCAAGCGATAGCTTTGCCACTGCACTTTTTTTTGGATTCCGTTCTGCTCTCATCCAGATGGAATAATCGTAAGGCATGTTTCGCCTCGTTCAATCGTCTGCACTATTTTGTACCGCATTTTTTCGTTCTCTTCCGAATAAATTTTCTTTCTGCAAACTATGTAGCTTGTAGCTTGAACTGATGTATCTTGAACTGTCAAACCTCTTTTCTGGCAGCAGCTTGGTTACCATAAAAGCTGTTTGACAGCTAAACGGTCTTGCATATAGCAAAACAGCTTTGCAAGAATTAGTTTAGCCTCAACATTATTTTCATGAATGCCATATCAAAACAAAATTTATTTATAGGTACTTTCATAAAAACAAAACAGCATTTTCATAATGGCTCATGAAAAATCAATATTAATGCCGCTGCCATTTTTATTCCAATCTTTATGCAGGTTTATAATTTCCACATATTATGATAGATTTAATTTGACACGGTTTATTGTTATACGGCAGTTAATGTGGGATAATAATTGTATTAAAAGAGTGATTGAGGAAAAAATTTAACTTCAACGAAGAATTACACTTATGCCAAATAAAAACTAATTAGAAATTACAACGTATTTTGCAAGCGCACTTATTTTTTAGCACTTTTGAGGCACTTTACACAATGAATTTTATGTGGCACTTAAAATTTGGGCACTATAGGTTGAGACTTGAAAGAAATTATAATATATCAAGCTGAGATAAATATTTCTCTTTGAAAATACTGACGTTTTATTTGCCATAATTAATTTTTTTCTTCAATAATAAGTTTTTTTTTGCCGAAATGAATTTATTGAGACTGAATTAAATTTATGTATACAATTAAAATATGAATAAAACTGTTTTGAGTGGTTTTGGCAACCATCTAGAGGAAGTGGCACGGAACAGGTTTTTATAAATGTCATACTGATTTTATCGCAGTTTACCTTTGGTTTTCAAGTGGTTTTTAATTCGGTTATAATAAAATCTTTTTGTCTTAATCCGATCTAGAACTGCCTCTAAAATATACCCTTCAGAACCTCTGCCAGGGTGGGAAAACTAGGCAAATTTTTGTCTTTATGAGGTTTTGGGGGAAGCAATCAAGACAAATATGCCATGACCAGGGTTTTATGAATGTTGTTTTATAATACCCTTGTAGGAATTAATAAAACTTAGAAATGTTACTTAGGTTGTGACCATTAGGCTGATGCAAAATTCGAAATATTTGCTCCCTAAGCTTAATCGACGCCAATTTGAGTCCTGATAGTCCCACAAAAATTTTAACATATTTGGTTTTAATTTGGCTTTTGCACACGCTATTCAAAGTTTGTATGGGAATTAGTATGAAGAATCTCAAACTTACATTTCCAGATCCCTAACATCTTGATAATATGTCCTTAAACCAAATCTTATTAAGATTCATATAGTGCAAGTTGCCAACTATCAAAATGCCGAAGATACCTGACATGTAAATTGTATACAAAAATAGTTATTCAACAAATATAATAATAAGAAATAAAAATATGTAATATATATGAAATATATATATATATATATATATATATATATATATATATATATATATATATATATATATATATATATATATATAAACATATAAAATATATAAAATTATATAGGGTAAGGGGATGTAATGTTAGCCTAGCTCCTTCATTCAGCCTATGTACCAAATATGTCATTAATATAGCAATAATCAACAAAATCATGTTGCTATTAAGATGACCAATCTAATCCAAACAATTGAGACAATATTAATCAACTTATAGTTTTTCACTGCCGCGTAATTTTCGATTTCTTGAACTTTTGGGTCGTCATGATTTCACTGGTTAAGCTGAACAGATGATCTACACGATCTTCAAGTGATCTAAATTTGGCTTAATTGAATCGATAAAGCAAGTAATGCAGTCTGGATGTGCAGAAAATAGTTACACGTTACAAACTAATTGTTCTTATAGCTAAAACAACAATTATTTTACGAAAAAAATATAGACCCAATGTTAGGGACATATTTTGTTTGTATATTCCCAACTATGGCCTGTTGTATCAATAACGTAATAAAAAGGTTGTTATTGGTAAAATTTCAAGTGGAAATGCATGTGTTTGCGGTTGCTTATATTCAAGTGGCTCGTCTAAACGCAAACCGAAGGAACTAAGTCGTTGTATAGTGATTTATAATGTTTTCATTATTGAATGGCTAGTAAATCATATGTGAACATCACTTATGTGTTTCAAAGCAGTTTTACTTCAGTTCGTTTTGTGAAATTTTGTGTTAAGTAAAGCGAATACAGCTGGCAATGCCTTGATTCAAAGAATAAGAAGAAAAAAAACGTAGAAAGACTGTATTTAGTAATAAATCCATCGAATGGGACAAAGTTGCATCCAGCGAATAGACCCAATTTGGTGCCTATAGACCGATATTAAATGCCATACCCTTGACAGTTTCTGGCTTTTATAAAAAGAGTTGTAGCAGCTCTTCAGTGATACATACTACCAAATGTCTTATCAAACTTATCTTAGCAAGTGTAGAACTAGTTGAGATCTCGCCTTCCGGCTTGAAAACTTTAAGAGTTGCGTAATAAAAAATGTAATCGATGGATTTGCATAATAGGCTGAGTCAAGGGACACATGCCCTATATAAAATAAAATATATAAAATATATAAATATAAAATATAAAAAATATATATATAATAATAAGCAAACAAAATTTAGAATAAAACATCATACCTAAAGTTTGTATTTTATGTTTTATTAAATAACTATTTTTGTATCAAATTTACATGTTAGGTATCTTGGGCATTTTGATTGTTGGCAACTTGCACTATATGAATATTAATAAGATTTGGTCTAAGGACATAATATCAAGATGTTAGGGATCTGGAAATGTAAGTTTGAGATTCTTCATACTAATTCCCATACAAACTTTGAATAGCGTGTGCAAAGCCAAATTAAAACTGAATGTGTTAAAATTTTTTGGGGACTATCAGGACTCAAATTGGCGTCGGTTAAGCTTAGGGGAGCAAACATTTCGAAATTTGCATCAGCCTAGTGATCATACGAATGCAAAAATATTCAATGAACCTTTCGGAAGGTCAACAGTCATTATTTTATAACTAAGAGATCCTCTATGTAATTCAAACCGTCCTGTAGTTCAGAACTTGAAATCTACGATAGTAACAGTAGTTTTTTAGGCTATACAAAGTTACGTCTCATATTCAATTCTATTTAGTGAATATTTTCAAACGTAAAAATACGCAAGAAGATAATTTTGGGATGGTCTAACTCATCCAAACTGTCTTGGCAGTCAGAACTTTAGATCTACAGTTGTAAAAGTAAATTTTAGGCAATAGAAAGTTTCCAAAAATATTCAAATATATTCATTCAGTCAAAACACATTGTAAATCAGTATGACATGTCCCAGGTCATCCAAACAATCCTTGAGATTAGAACATAGGACCTACAATTGTAACAAAAGCTTTATGGGCTATGCAAAGCTACGATGTGTATTGAAACATATTCATTGAATATTTTGGAAGAACAACAGACATTATGAGATAATCTCCGGATGTTCTAGGTTATCCAAAATTTCCTGGAATTCAAAACATAAAATCTACAGATTATTGGACTAAACAAAGTAACAATATGGATTTGTCAAAATTAAGTGAGTCTTTTTGGAGGTCAACCGATATAATGAGTTATCTTGAAATGTTCAGGTTCATTAAAACTGACCTTGAGTTCAGAACTTATGATATACGGTAGTAACCTATACAAAGCTACGATAAATATGCAAACATATTCAATGAATATTCTGAAACGTCTACACATATCATCGAATAACCTTGTTAGTTTCAGCTCATTTAAACTGTCCTTCAAAACTTAAGGTCTACAATTGAAACAACAGCTTAAGGGGCTGCACAAAATTAAGTTAGTGTGCTTGGCATAGAATATCACAAGATTATATCAACAATCAATATGGAACAAGCGATTTGAAATTGGTTCACTGTTGTAGAACCCCATTGGTCGGAAGTACACCTTGAAGCCAGCACCTTGCTATACATATTTGCACCTTTGTTTTGATTTGCTGTGTTATTTTGACAGAATATTTGAGAGTGTGTTCGTGTGAGTTCATTATTAGGGGCACATTATTAAGCTTGGGACCGAGCTTGGGACCGATGTGCTTGTACTGACTGAGCCAAGATAAAAATTGTATTTGTTCGTGACCTACTGGTCTTATAGTACGTTCACACTACAGGTTATATTACGTGATATAGAGTGTCTTGATATCAAATGGCATGTACATTATTTCCAGTGAAAACTAGATGTATAGTTGCTGATATCAAGATACTCTATATCACGTAATATAAGCAGTAGTGCGAACGTACTATTATGCCATGTTCAGACTACAGAGTTATAACATGTTATAACGGTTGTCAAATAATTCCAACAAGAAATTCGTCATCAAGATAGGCTTATAACATGTTATAACTCTGTAGTCTGAACAAGGCATTAGTCTATGATTAAATCATCATGTAAGTAGGTCTTCCAGGACATTCAGGCGGGACAGCGTTCGCCAGGGCATTTAGTTTTTTGGTGTTTATTTCTCGACATTATATAGTGAGGCCGGATCGCTTAATTTAGTCGACTATTGAGCAATAGGTACAAATAATTTATTTAAAAACTTTTTACAATCGGCGGTAGAAAATAGTGACTTTAGTGCCCATTTTCGGAAAAATAGTGACTTTTGGATACAAATAGTGACTTTTCGGTGACTAGACTCAAAATAGTGACCAAGTCACTAAAAAAGTGACTTGTTACCAGCCCTGTATTAGCGTTCAAACTGTTTTAGTTATTTTTATGTGACCCCTACTCTTGTCAGAAGGCGTCTGATAAGAACAGCGATAGCGTGGGTGTGATCCTAACAGATCTTTAAAAAACAATTGGTGGCCATATAGACGGCCGTTTGGTTTAAATGATGATAAGGCCTCGAGTGGAATGCACTTTTCCTGCGTCCCAACCAGTAGTTATCAACGCATTACAATGTATCTTCACCATAATGCTGTAGGTAGTTGAACAAATCCTACGAATTCAACTACCGAACCGACAGAGGCCAACAAAATGTAACCTCTATCAATTTGACTCCTTACTGTGCTCAGTAATAGTACGTTCACACTACAGCTTATATTACGTGATATAGAATATCTTGATATCAAATGACATGTACATTATTTCCAGTGAAAACTAGATATATAGTTGCTGATATCAAGATACTCTATATCACGTAATATAAGCAGTAATGTAAACGTACTATAAGGAACTGTTCATAAACCACGTAGACCGAAATTTGATACTTTCTTTTGATACTTTTTGATACACCTGTTTCTAAAGCTTGTATTACACTGTTTGTCCAATAGCCAAATATTTGTCATAGGCAGATAGGCATCTGACAAACATCTATGATATCTGTCAGCTGTCTAGCTGCCTATGCCAAATATTTGGCTATTGGACAAACAGTGTAATACAAGCTAATGCAGATACAAATTTATTATTGTGAAATAAACAATCGGTTTTCTTGAATAATGTGTAAATTTCGTTTTGCTACTATTGTTTTTGTGTCTGAAATTTAACGTAGGCAGTCTTTAGATGTATAGATGCTAATATGAAGATAGTCTATATCACGTAATATATGTTGTAGAGCAAATGGGATGTTATGCTTCATTCTTTAATTAGCTGCCATACTATACTGATTTGATGCATTGCTTCAATTTTTAAAAAGTTCAGGGCTCGAAAACTGTGTGCAGTGCAGCATACATCAGTAAACAACATCCATCACGGAATCGCAGTAGTTTTTGAGTCGTTTGCTTTGGAAAATAATAAAGGCTATAATTAAATATGGTGGCCAAATAATGACATTTTTTCTGATTCAATGACACGAAGAATGAAAATCGCTTCAAGAGTGTAGACCTGGATTAATTGTACTCAATATTAGGTACTTTTGCCCATGCTTTTGCCACTGTGTGTAGTTATTACCTATATATATTTTCGTAGCCCGTTTTGAATTGTAAACCAACAGGCTATGTATTGAAAGTGTACAAACTAGCACGGATTTTATGACTCAGATTGGTTTACAATTGCAATAAGACTTACTTTGGCAAAACAAATACAAAAACTTCATTCAAGCCATGAGGACTCGAGCTTACTTGGCTCAGAAATGGATTCCGAAAATGATCGGGGTGGCACGAAAATAATACGCAAGGTTTTAACAATTGTTTTAATCCGTCCTTTAACACAGATCCAAATCGCACCCATTTAAATTAAAAATATCGATGTTCAACTTGAAACATAAGAATTGTTATTTATTTTCGACGCTCGCATCATGAGCCAATCGTCACTTTTATTGGTTGGTTATTTTCTCGATTCCAGTAGTGAATCTCTGAGAAAACTTCTTGAATCTGGAAGCATTTAAGCTCAATCCTGAGTCTAAGATAACCAAGATTCATAGAATAAATAAATTAAATTTAGAACGCAACCAGTAAAATCCAAAATTTGTACGTTTAATCGTATCATTAATATGTTGAAAATAAACATAATATGATTTTAATTTCAAACATCGATGTTACTTGGTTTTTAAAAAAAGAGTATTTTTCAAAGAAAACTAGTTTGGGCTTGTGGCCAGAATAAACTAATTTTATGTTTGGATTTAGCTGGAATATGTATATTATGACGGAATTTTCTTCTGCGTGGAGGGTATGAATATCCGTTTTGTAGAGAGAAAAAAGGTCTACGTAGACTTTTTGTAAATCCCCCCCTCCCCCATCGTAGACAAACGTAGACTTTTTTGAACCCCCCTCCCTTAATGGTCTTCGTGGTTTATGAACAGCCCCTAATGTTAAATCATTTATTTGATGGGTATGTTAATTTGCAGCACTGATTTGATGGCTGGATAGTACTGCAATATGGGCGAAGCTAATTACAAAAGGGCATGCAAATGATTTCAGATTTGAGCATCGTGCTCAAGAAAATTTTCACTTAGTAGTATCGATTTCCCTCGAGCAAGAAGACACTGTTGGCGCTGCAGATTCTCTAGCATTAGCAGCGATTTTATCATTCCACCCATTTATCTGCTCCATTGGCTTTCGGTGACGAAGACATCAGACACGATTTACATAATTCAACTTCGATATTTATTTATTTTTGAAATAGAACTAGTTGCAAACGGATGATTGATACAAATTTGTTAAATCTACCAGAATAGAAATAAAATACGGATAATTTGAGTTAGCGAAATATACTATCATACTATTAAATATATAGAGAATTCTCTCACAGCCGGAGAGGCAAGGATAACAATATGCACTAGTTTGATAAATTTCAATTATACTTGTTTCTATGCATCATATATTCAACAATGGTGTACGGTGTGACGGTAATTAACTGTGTCTATTCACCTCCAAGATTTTCAGGCGTCCTACTTTTAAGGTGCTAATCAGTCTTGCTTTGGTCTTAGATTTATTATTGATTCAATGGTGCTATGAAGAAAAATGCTTCTCTGAGGCTTTGTGGTATAAAGTCATACTATCATCTGTAACCCGCTGCGTTCGAGGTATTTGCTTTGCTTGGTGCTGTTTTGCTCTCCCTATGCTGTCTGACTATTGTTCAAAAGATTATCTTATTGCATTCCAGAGGTACCTAATTGGAAGATACACTTGAGAGATACACTCTTTGCTATGTGCTACGTTCACTGTTGTAGCCGACTAGTTAGTTGAATCCATTCCTAATTATGCTATGTATAACTTATTGTGTCAAATAGATATTTATAATCTCAGTTTCATCAGATCATTTGTTTTGTTACAATTAGTACTAGTAATGCGATCGCGATGAAATGTCTTTTAGTTAGAATATTAAGTTTTGATGATCGATTTATTTATGTGCACATATGCCAACAATAACGTATGCTTTATTTGGCTTTAGTTTCAAACTGCATTTGTCTATGGAAAACTGTTAATTTGCTATTTTGGCATGCAGAGTTTGGAGAATTGCTTCATCAGACAGCGTTGCATTTTTTTTTTCGATCTAAAGGTGAGAAATACTTTGAGGGATCTATGCTGTCTGATGTCGCCTAATTTTCCAAACTCCTTTTGGACGGCATGATATTTGTACTGCAGTGTTCGATTTGTGTTTTTATACAGAGTTCACTTAGCTTAAACACTATTCAAAAAAAAAATCCAATAATCTTTTCGATAAAAGTCGATAACTTTTTTTTTCTAATACAAAAATTAATAAAGTTCCTACAACTTCGTCTACCGAATTAACAATAAGAACATTATTTTAATTCCGACTCCTCTAGAGTCTCCTTTGGTTTGACGATAGGTGACATTTCGGCAGTGGTCTCTGCTGTTTCCATATGCTATAAAACACTAGTGCTAGTGCTTCGGCTACCGATGGTGACAGATCCGTTGGTGTGAGTTATCAGTACAGGGGCCTTGTTCCGCCCGAGGCCAAACATGGGAACATAGCGTAGCAGAAGATTGCTGCTGCTTCGGGATATTTCCGGTTCGCGTAGAAGCAGTGGTTCAACGGGGTTGTAAACGTTCAGGGTAATGCCCCCGTTGGTGGTGCCGGACGTTTCGCCGTTTGGCAGAGTATTGCTTCGAAAATCAGTATCGACATTGAGGTCGTTTAGGTTTATTCCTCGTCGCATGTTCATTTTGGTGTACCCGGTGGCCGTTTGATTGAGGTCGTTCATTTGTGAGGTTCCTATCAACAGGTCAGCAGTTGGTTCGTCTTTCCGTTTCCGTAGTCCTGGGAGAAGTTCAAATTGATCACTGTCAGTTTCGGCCATCTGAACTGAAGCTAGTGGTACATCCAAGCAAGGGCTCAAAAGTCTCGGGTAGTTCGAAATAAATTCCGAGACTTCCGATGCCATGGGTCTTTTCTTGTAATCCTGATTCCAACATGCTTTCATAAGACCTTCCAACTGAGCTTTGGCACCGGTCGGAATTGTCAAGCATTGGCCATCCTTCACATGATCGAGAACCTGGTTGTTGGTCATTCCTTGATACGGGAACGATCCGAAAGTGATTATTTCGTACAACAATACTCCGTAGGACCAAACATCCGACGCTGGCGTAAAGATTCCCAACGCCAGTGATTCAGGAGACATCCAACGCACTGGGAGCATACCTTTACGATTGAAACGGTAGTAATCGTTTTCAAACGTAGGACGAGCCATTCCAAAATCACCCAGTTTGACTACTCGGTGCGCGTTTACCATACAATTGCGGCAGGCAAGATCCCGATGTACGTACTTTTGTTCGGCAAGATACGAGAGGGCCCGTGAGACATCCAGTGCCATCATCGTTAACCGCTTGGAAGATACATCCGAGTCTTCCGAAGGTTTATTGTTCACCAAATGACGACGGGCAAGCAGATATGTTTTCAAATCACCGTACAACATGAACTCCATGATCGTGTACACTGGTTCCGTCTGCAGGCAAACTCCCAAAAGCTTTACGATGTTGTTATGATCGAATCGCTTCATGGCTTCCGCTTCCGAGAGAAAATCTACCTTATCCTCCGTAGTCGATCCAATTTTCAACGTCTTAACTGCCACAGCGGTCCAACCTTCGTCTCCGATCTGTGCTTCACCGCCATAGACGGTTCCGAATGCCCCCTCGCCTAACCTTCGGTTGATCACCACTCGATCCTTCGCTACCTCCCATTTATCCAGCGTGTTCACCGGAATCGACGACGGCGATAGCAAATCGATTCCAAACTTCTGCAAATATTTCGCCGAATGCTTCATCTTACGATCGTATCGAACTTGGAAGTAGCAGAACGAAGCCAGCGAAATGATTGCAATCGTTACCACGCACATACACCCGATGAAGACGTAAACTGCCCCGTCACACCCCATTCCGAAAAACCTTGCCAGCCCACTCAGGGTACAATCCAGTGCGCCATCTTCCGGGATCTTACCATCCTTAGTCATCCAAGTAATTGCCGATTGGTTCAAAGTGAGCGTTCCTCCAACTAGCTGGTACTCGCTTTCGGAAATGTTCGGAGTAAACTGTCCAACAATGTTCGGCGTCCCGTTGATCCACTGGAGCACATTAATGAGAGTGTATCGTGATCCTTCATCGCCGAATCTAATCCTCCCGGACACCCCCTGGAAGTCCGTTGCTCGTATGACCTCCATCAATCGTTTCGTAGTTTTTATCGAGTGAAGATCGCTCAAATAGGAAGGATCCTCCCGGATCAACTGGTTCAAAGCCAGCGCGTAAACCCAAACGGCATCGTAAGCATAGCCGGCGTAATCCGACTCTATCAGGTCATGCTTGCTGAGAGTGTCCCGGTACAGCGACATCCACTTGCCAACGGTCCCATTGGCGGCCGTGTCCACCCCCCGTTGGCTGTCCGCAAAGGGGGCATGGGCGAGGGAAAAGTGACCGTTGATGGCTTTGAGCATCTCCTTCCGGGTGCATTTGACCATCGATCGGATAGGGCTGTCGTTGCTGAGATTCCACAAATTCGTCAGCCATACCGGTAGGAACCAGACGTAACCGTTTGCTGCCGTCATCTGTAAATAAAAAAAAAACGAAGGAAAGGTTTGGGTCAGTGTGCTGATTATATAAAGCATAGTGCTGTCGTTTGGTAAAAAAATACTCCTAAAAAGATAGTTTTTCGTGTAAGCCCTCAATACCGTTCCATTCAAATGTTGCATTTGTAGAGCATGGTGTACTACATTCAAGCGGTTGTAACATCACATAGTACAGAATCACCCGAAAGATGAACAACCTAATTCCTGCATTTCCGGTTCAGCTCTGAATGAGGTTATGGACAAGGATGACCGTTCGGGGGCTGATTTTGGAAGGCCCGATTCGATTTCTAGTAAATGGCAGGAGTTAGTTGCTAGGAGCTATGCGGTCAAGACAACATGTTATATTTTAACGTTAGTTCATCAAGGCTAAGCTGGTACAACTCGCTAGCGAGGCACGAAACATGCAGTAGGAAATACTAGGGCTTAGTAAAGTTCGTTGGCCAAACTTTGAAGAACACAAACACCGTCGGGACAGGTATTATCATATTCCGGTGTTCGAGGGGACAACGCTTCCCGACACCGTGGAGTTGGTTTTCCACTGAGCTGACAGGCCCAGGTTGCGCTCATCAAGAAGGAACCAATTAATGAAAGAATAATCATGGCCAGATTTAGGACACGAGTTTGGAACCTTACGATAATCCAATGTTATGCATCAACCGATACTGTTGAACTACAGGACAAGGAGAACTTTTACAGTCACTTTAATGCCGTCGAAGATAATGTTTCGTAGGGTGATATCAAGATCTATACTGGTGACTTTAATGCGAAGATCGCCTCCGACAACACGAACAATGCGCGTGTTATGGGACGTCATGGTCTCGGAGAAATGAGCGACAACGGTGAGCTGTTTGCAGAATTTTGTGGCAACAACGACATAGTGATCGAGGGCTCGCTCTTTCCCCATCGAGCAGTGCCCAAAGTCACGTGGGTTTCCCGTGATGAAAATACAGAAAATCAAATCGACCACATCTGCATCAGTCAAAACAGGAGACGAATCCTTCTTGATGTCCGAAATAAACGCAGTGCCGATATAGCATCTGACCACCGCCTTCTAATCGGCGAGATCCGCCTGCGCATTGCACGGATCCTGCGTCGGAAGGAGAGGCTCAAACGGCGATTCAACACACGCTGACAAAAAGATCCAGTTGTGAAAAGTTCGTTCGTTGAAGAACTTCAGACTCGAGCAGGAAATGTTCCGGAAGGTGACAACGTGGAATAACAATGGACGGCAATCAAGAATGCCTTTATCGAGACAAATGTAAGTAAGCTGGGTGAGCTGCGCACACAGCGAAAAGAGTACATCAACGCTGAAACCTGGAGGAAGATTGAGAAGTGTAGAGAAGCTAAAGCTGCGATTGAGCGGGTAAAAACCAGATGAGCCAAGTATGGGTCTCCTCAACGGTACTCGGCTTTAGAGAATGGGTGAACTCGCTGGCCGACGAAGGCCGACGCTGCAAACACTGGCGATATTCGCCTCCTCTACAATATCTCACGACGCCTGAGTGGAGCCAGGATGAATCCGAAAATTCCTTTGAAAGTATGCGACTGGGCAGTTATTTACCGACCCCACTGACCAGTTGAACCGTTGGTTTGAGCACTTTGAACAACTTCTGAAAAACGTAAACAATGGCTTCTTCCGCATTTTTTTGAAGAAAACTACCCCTTTTATTGTAAAGGGGAACTCCTCTTCTGTGCAATTATCGTGGTGATTCATTATGATTAAGTTAGCAGTCTCGAGAAATTTGCGGAAGAAGCCATTGTTTACGTTTGCGACATTGGCCCTTATGAAAACTCTCTGTTGAAATCTATTTCGTTGCAAAAAAACAAAGAACAGATTCGTTAGTCCTACCTTCGATTTCGTAATATAAACGAAATTTAATTTTCATTGTGAAAAAATAACATGTAACTATTTTCTAAGGACGAGCCCAGGTTGAAAAAAAAGAAAAAGACAAGTGATGATAAATCGGACACCTCCCTTGTTAAAGTTTAGGAAGAACATTTTAAAATGCATCTGAAAAATTCAAATGCCATTATAAGTAAAGCGGTTTGTTGTATGTTGAAAGAAAAATCCAAAACAACTCAATAAAGACGTTTTCAGCTAAATAGAAAAAATAATGCCTCTATTTTGCAGTCCATCACACAGATAAAAAGAAACATTCAATTTTCTGCGTTATCTAATGCACATAAAGAGAATGCTAGATTTTACAGAAATTACTGGGATGTTTCGTGTAAATTAAAGCTGGATATCGCCTAAATCACGTCTATTGTTTGAAAGAATTCCATCAATGTTGTATGGCGTATGAAAGATTGCAAACAATATCGTTGTTTACGCTTGCTTTGGTTTGAAAATTTGACGCGTCTGTTAAATTCATTATTTTTTCTGTGGATACTACAAACCGCTTTCAATTAAAATTTCATTTGAATTTTTTAGAAGCATTTTAAAATGTTCGTCCTACACTTAAACATGGGAGGTGTCAGATTTATCACCACTCGGCGTCTTCTTCTTTTTTCAACCTGATCTCGTTTATAATTCTGAACTACTTCAGAATAAACCAATCATTATCACCATCATCGATCATCGATCATGCTGGTATCATAATTTTACGACTATTGCTGAATTTATGAAATTGTTTTATACATAGGCCAAGTTAAGGAACTAGGCTGACATTACATTCTGTTACCCTATGTTTCTATCCTGGCAAAAATGCCATTGGTTCGATTTTATTGTCAACTAGCTGTTCTAAAAAAAAATCTCTGTCCATAGGTTCGTTCAACTTCCACCTTAACCAAGACAACACGAATGGTTGGCGATAAAATGTGGTCATAGCCAAAAAATGCGGACCTGTCTAGCTTTCAAACTTACAATATGGGTAATTATCTTTTTTTGTTCACTATTTCTCTCTAATTGTAGTTTTGTTTCATGGCTAACGTAGTAATGGGCGTAAATGATTTTAAATTAGTACCATACCCCGTACATGGATACGCGTGGAGCACGTCGTGGTAGATTGATTACAAATTTGAACTCCATTACAGAAGGTTTTTTGTGTGTGTAACTGTCAAACCGGCGGTACGCAACCCAATTAGTGGCTTGTTTTTAAAACTGCTTCTTCAACAATTGCTTTTCAATCAACTCACCTTATTAAAGCAAAAATTCGGCCTAATTGGTTCTATTGATTGTAGATTATAAACAAATTGCCAGACAATACAGAAGAGGAACAACACAAAGAAAGTTTACCGCCGGTTTGTTTTTGTTTCTTTTGTTTTTTTTCTTTCTTTTTTGTCAGTCCGCCGACATCTGTTCCGTGGACTTTGATTGCTATCGTTAATAGTGTCTTCCGGTTTAACATCGAGAGCTGGGGCCGTATTTTGGATCTCGAAACGAACGACTTTTTGTACGAACGCTTGTGAGAAAAGTTCTTCGTTTCGAGTTTCAAAATACGGCCCCTGATTGATGAGAGAAAAAGAACCTACTTTTTCGATGATCGGGAAAAAAGTGCAACTCATCATCGAGCCCATCAGATTTCGGCGGCTCAATTCGGAGTTGAGTACATTTTCTGTCAACAAGTGGTTGGGTGTATACAATTCAATCACTTGGTTGAAAGTATTTTCATCATTATTTGCGTTCCTTTTCAAATGCTTAACTTTATTATAGCTATTAAATATTGACTTGTGGGATTTTACGACTGTTCCAGAAAGTATAAGCACACCTTATTGTAACAGTCACTTTGAATATAATGAAATATTTCAACATGTTTTGGCTGCGTCCTTTTGTTTGCACATTACTGAATGACATGGCATCAAAAAAGTGCTCAGTTTTGTGTTACCTATCAAAATGCGCTGTCTCACTCCGGAACAACGAAAAAGTATCGTGCACAAATGGTGTACTGTGAGCGTACTCTCCTTAAGAAAATTGGCCAAGGAAGAGGGTGTAAGCGTCGAAGCGGTACGATCTGCAATTCGAAAATATAGAGAACAGTGTACGTTTGAAATTTCTCATGAACAAAAATTTTAGTACGTTATTAATACAACAGGCCATAGTTGGGAACATAGCAAAAAATATGTCCCTAACATTGGACCTTTTATTTTATCTATGTTAACCGTTAGTTCATAACGTGTGACTACTATCTGTATATCAAGGCTGCATTACACGGTTAATCGGTTCAATTTACCGAAGTTTACATCATTAGAAGATCGTGGAAATAATATGTTCTGCCTTACCTGCGAAATCATTAAAAAGTTAAGGTAATCAAAAATTACTTAGAAGTGAATAACTAGAAATTGATTAATAATGCCTCAATTGCTTTGCAATTTATCGGTCATCCTGGTAGCAACATGATTGTGTTACTAGAAATGAGAAAATTAGTGTTTTCCATTTAATTCCAACTACCTTTTTTGCCTATCTTGACAGATACGCGTATTTCGTTTACAATATGAGACTTCTTCAGTGTCGTGTACTAATAATTGGACTGATGATTGTATTAATTATATCACAATTAATGACATATTTGCAGCCAAAATGAAGGAGTTAGGCTAACATTACATCCCGTTACTTCAATTCATTTAACTTAGGACCGTGCATAGGATTCGTTCTCCTTTATGACTTGAAAATCGATCAACTGCCATTTGCTCAATTATCAGATGTTGCCGATTTTTTTTTTAAATTTGAATGTATTGTTTTTATTTTCAACCGGTTCAACCTCAACTAATGACGTCTTACAGAATGGGTGCAGAAGCCAAAGTCAAATTGAAGGAATGGGAACGTCCATTAATTACGTCACTGACTTTTTATAACCCCACCCCACCTCCTCCCTTGACACATTTTTTGTATGGACCTTCAACATTTTTTGTATGGATCGTCACATTTTCTGTGTACCAATTCGCGAATTAGTTTTAATTTTACTTAAACTTGGCAGATGGGAAAATAATCGATTAATCGATTAAAATTCCTTTGTGGTTGATCAACTAACTTTCGATAAGATGTCTGTCAAAATTGAGTTCCCTTCTGTCAGAAATAAGTCAGCTCGAGTAGCAGACTTAATCGATTATTTTCCATTCATCAAGTTTAAGTGAAAATTACAGTTAATTCCCGAATTGGGACACAGGGGTCCAACGTTAAGGTAGGAAAATGTTCTCTTGTAGTTGGGATTGTTGTTGATGTTGATTTGCAAGCGACGTTATAGTAATTGTTTACAGCAGATCTACCCTCTTGAAATGTTGGCACTGAACTGGTCTAAGAAAATGGCTCTATAGATATAAATTTGAGTCTATTTAAAGCTAAAAACTTATTAATGCTTTGTAGCTTGTCCGGATACACATTCCATTTTTTTTCAGGCAAAGACAGTCAACTAGAATAAATCGATATTTTCACTTTGTGGATAGTGTTGTTTTTATACATTTTCTCTATCACACTGGAATAGAAATAGAGCTTAAAATTAATCATTTCTTGCGGATTAAAAAGTAGGCATTTTTTGACTTCATTAAAATGCTTAGAATGTAGTCAAAAAATGACTACCTCAGAATTACCGTGTAGGTAAACAATGGTTAAGCGCATATTTAAGTGAAAAGTAAATAGGTAAGATTTGTGTTTTTTCATTTGGATTTGTGGAAGTAAATAATAAATATTCTACTTAAATCAAGCGCAATACTATTGCGGCAAAGGCCAAGTTCATAATTCTTTTATAAATATAAAAAAAACATACACAGAACACAGATAAATTCAAATTATAAAAGAAACGCAGAACTAAACCCAATTGTACAACTTTTTCCCACAGTAAAATTAAGCGCAAGTACGGACACAATTATTAATAACAAACACTAAACGTAAGTAAATACAGATATTTTTGGAATCTAAAATAAATCTTAGGTACTTATGTGGTAGTACTGTTATTTAAATTTATTGAAACCGTTATCTTTTATATCTACCTATCAATTTGCATGTTTGTTTCTCTATTTGAAGGAATCTTATGACATTACATTTATAATAAACGGTGTTACGAAATCGGAAATTTGTTTGTTGTCTAGTTGCTTGCGCAAAAGTACATGGAAAACATCAATAATCTGAAAAGCGCCATCAACAAATGAATCTATTAGAAATAAAAAATGATAATCGCAACCCTTGAGATATGAAAATTATAGCATATTTTTTCCTCTAGCGATTTATCTTTTCCCAAACAAAATGAGGACACTGTGAAATTAAAAAAATCTAAAGAACATGAACAAAAAAAGTCGAATCCTTACCCACCCATGATTAATAGTTATGTTTATTTCCGTGAAAATTCTTAAATTAGCTTAAAATTCTATCATGTAGAAAAATTGATTTGCTCATGCCACCGAAGTCGACATTTGCGTATTAAACTAATCCTCACTAATAAAAATGAAATGAGTAAAAAAAATATGTCATTTTCCAACGAATAATCCGAAGTCCATTTGAAGTAAGCAGTCCTAGTACAATCCTAGCTCAACGGTGAACTTCAAGTGTCATTCAACCAACTGCCAAAATTTGAAATGACCACGCTCAAATCAGCCTCTCTTTCATTTGTATTACTGTCCCTTTTTTTCTCACGGAAAAATTACTCAATTTTTGTAAAAATTGGAACAACTTAATTTATGAGTTGTTCCAATTTTTACGGAAATTTAGTAAATTTTCCGTGAGAAAAAAAGGAACAGTAATACAAATGAAAGAGAGGTTGTTTGAGCGTGAACCGCTAGCTAACATCCGAAGTGCAATTAAAGTAATAGGACGGAAAGTACGATTAAAGTTGGAACGGGGACTTGACTACCTCAATTGTACTTCAACTGTTCTTTGCTCCGCTATCTGGGCAGTAGCGATGCGCTGGTGCCTCCTGGGTAAATTTTTTTTATCTTGACAATCCAGCTGGAGAAAGGAGAAATCACATGAAACTTACGTGAATTTTTCAAAGGACCCGTTTTTCAGATTTTTCAAAGCAATTTTCATCAACATATTCAGGTGAAAGTCAGCTGAAATTTTCGTTTCAAGAATAGAGGGTCCATTTTTTGTATGCGCTTGTCGCGCCCGTACGCTCTTATGCGGGATTTTATAGGTTTTTCAGCTTGGTAAAATTTTTGCTACTCACCCTGGTTGGAAGCAGCTCTGATGCACAGTTCGTTCTACACACTTAGGTAATTACTACTTTTACGCCAGACGTAACTTATCTTTGACATTAATGGAGAAACGCCAACAAAAAACGTCATATAAAGCTGGGTCTTTTGCAACCGAAACATGTGCAACGTCGCAAAAAGTGTGTCCGATTGTATAAATTTGAATTAATTTCTTTCTTTCAACTGATTCTTATGTCGTGAAGGCCAGTTGCACGTATCGTTCTCAAGTCACAGATATTTGCATGTATATTTGGTGGTGTGTGGGATCTTACCGGATTGGGGAAGTTCTGTTCTCGCCTTCCCTGGACATGGAGTAATTCGAGAATACGAGTGCGAGAATACTTAGAAAGCTATAAATTAACACGAAAAAGTAAAACACTTTGTCGAGGGATAGCGCAGCAATGGTCCAGACAAAAACGATCTTTGAACCGCAGTAACTATCATGACTCGAGTTTCCAATTGTAGTTCATGTACAAAATTGTCCAACGCATTTAATTGTATGAACCGGAACTAAGATCTATCGAAAAATACTGGGCTATTATGAAGCAGGCATTACGAAAGCATCTCATGGAGGTCAAATCTGAGGAAGACAAGAAGAAAAAGTGGGTTTCCGTACAGAAGAAGCTGCAGCCAGATATTGTAGAGAACCTAATGAGTGGAGTTAAGCGTAAGCTGCGAGCGGTTATGATATTAAATATGCCAAAAGCGTACCGTGAAGTACCCTAATTCTGCGCTGCGCCTAATTATGCGCATTTTGCCAAAATTTTGCGGTTTATTGCAAGATTGTCAAACTTAATATATTATCCCATACACAAGAGGACAACATCTATTTACATGTAGAACTAAATTCAAAGAATATTAAACTGAACAATAGTTTGTAATGTTTGAAAATGCGCATAATTAGGGCATTAGGTGCGCAGAATATGGGTACTTTACGGTACTAATAGGTTATATTTTATTGTCTAAAAGTTCGACAACGATCGGTCGACTAGGTAATTTTCTACAGCGTTTTTTCTGTGATAAAATTTGATGTGGGACACCCTTTAGATCACACTTTTGCACATTTTTAAGATTATAGTTGATACGTCAAAAAGTGGTTAGTTTTTATACATGAATGAAGAGTACTTTTTATTGTCTTTTCAAGTATGTCAACCCGACTGTTACGACATTTACCCTTTTAGTTGACAACTATAAACTGACAATCTCCTATATAGCTTTAACAATATGTAAGATGGTAGAAGGCCAAATAACAATATCCTGAATAGGCGGTTAATTACCATAAAAAATTGAAATTTTCACGAAGAGAATTTTTGCTGTACTCTATGACAAAACGTAGGCATATAATCCAGACCGAGTGCAGACACTGAAGAACCTTTCAATATATGGCATATTCAATATGGCATACATTAACAATATGTGTTAATGTAGAGGTTATATGGTAAAAACGAGATTAAACTAGACAGAAAAAATTCTGTCGGCTGGATTCTGAGACATCCGAAATTAAACCAAGCTCACGAGTATAATTTTACACGAGACGTAATTCATGTTTGTAAGACTTCAGGAAACGTAGAGAAAGATTTCGTGTAAAATTATGTCTCTTGAATCTGACACATACGCAATTCGACGAAAGATGTGTTTGATTGAATTTAGTTTCTCATCTCTCTCAACTCATTGTCTTTTTGTTGCCTTCCGAAGCCAAGCCGCAAGAAAGCGGTGGAATGTTAGATTTCTATAATTTCCGTCCTCTTTACTTTTTACCTCTTTACTTCAAGATCACGACGACGTGAACTTTGTTGCAGTGGAACAAAAGCTTAAAATTGTTCACAAGCTGTTGAAAGCAGACATAGATTTTGGAAATTCCAAGACAAGAAAAGTTGATGAAATGTGGGTTTGCAATTCCACTAAATATTGCAACCATTCTGTAGCAGCAACAATGATAATCCTGTCTGAAAATGCTGATTACGAGCATCTTAAAGCTGCATCCATGTGTTTGTCTCTATGGTTTAATAGGATGTTTTTAGAAGCAGTGAAGATGCATTATGCCTTCTTGATTACGATAAAAACGACGCGAATATAAAATACTTGGACATGATGGTGGAACTGGTAGGGTAAGGGGATGTAATGTTAGCCTAGATCCTTAATTCGGCCTATGTATCAAATATGTCATTATATCAATGGTAATCAACAAAATCATGTTCCTATCAAGATAATTGATTTAGTTAGAAGTAATTCAGACAATAATAATCTATTTACAGTTGTTCACTTCCGTGTAATTTTCGATTTTGTGAACTTTTTAGATATCATGATTTCAATAATTTAGCTGAACAGATTATCTCCATGATCTTCGAATGATCAAAATTTGGCTAAATTGAACCGATAAACCGAATAATGCAGCCTAGATGTACAGAAAATTGTCACACCTTACAAACTAACTATTCACATAGATGAAATAGCAATGAAGAAACCCGTAGACCCATCGTTAGGAACATATTTTTTTTCTTTGTTCCCAAACATGGCCTGTTGCCTGGATAACTTAGTAAACATGTTGTTATTGGTAAAAAAATCGAAATCTATGAGTTTCGGTTGTATGTTTCCCAAATGGTTCATCTAAACACAAACCAAGGAACAAAACCTGTGCATAGTGAATTATAATGTTTTCATTATGGAAGGGCAAATGAATCATGTGTGAAAATCGTTTAAGTGATGCAAAGCAGTTTTAGTTTAGTTTGTTTTGTCAAGTCTATGTAAGGTAAAGCGAATACAGCTGCCAATGTCTCAAATCAGAAAATCAGAGAACAAATCCGTACGGAGAATGCACTTAATAAAAAATCAATCGAATGGACGAAGTTGCATCCATGACTAGATCCAATTTGATGTTTGTAGACCGACATTACATCCATATACTATATCATAAAATACTTTATGAGTTATTTAAAAAATGTTATCGAACGATGCATATTAGGGACACATACCCTATATGATGTTAAGGTAGAAGCATAAAACTCATACTCTTTACAAATTATTTATCCAATATATTTTTCAAGTCGAGGCCGATGGGCCGTGGAAAGCGGCTCTCATTATGGCCACTAACGCTATTATCAGGCTGCAGAGTAGATTTCAAACATAGAAAAACGTTTGATTTCTCCGAAGTAGAGCTGTCTATAATGGCGAAAAAAATCTTGTAAAACAAAATAATTCTGAACTGAACGCGTTATTTCATGTTGCCGGATATATTATGGGAAACATTAGAAAAAACAGCGGTACATGCATTGATTGCCTTTAAAACTGTGTTTAAACGGCTTCCCTTCGACAGAAGCTATGGCAGATATTCAAGCTTGTTGGCAATAGCCAAAGGCAGGCCATATTCGTATGCTCAGATGGTATCATATAATATGGGACATTTTAGAGATCCATCTGGCTCAAACAACATTGACGTCTGTAGTTCAGAATTGCCATAATATCGAATGAAATTGGTAAAACGATATTTGATGTTTAAAATGAAATCTTATCGACTTTTTAAAACAAGAAAACGCAAGTTAGACAGCAGAAGTATGCTGAATTGATTTAGTAATGGCCTGTTCATAAACTACGTAGACTAATTTTGGAAAATCTAAGACTAACTCCCCTCCCCCCCATTATAGACTCTTCTCCATACATTTCTTTTAAATTTTGTATGGAGCGTAGACCTTGGTCAGACCTCTGCCCATTCCCCAGAAAAGACTACACAGAAAAAAATAATGAATTTCAACAGGTGCGTAAAATTTCCCCTCGTTTAATTCCAAGCCAAAGGTGAACAGCGAAATTGTTTGCAATCTTTCATGTGCCATACAGCAATGCTTGAAATCTTTCATTCAACTGACTAGATTCAGGCGTTATCTGGCGTAAATTTATATGAAATATCCCATTATTTTCTGCCCAATCTAGCATTCCATTTATGTGCATTAGATAACGAAGAAAATTCAATGTTTCTTTTTATCCATGTACATAGTTTATGAATAGCACCTAAGCTTAATGTATTTCAAGTATGTTTTAGTTAATATCAAAATTAATTTTTTACCGTATAGGTGCGAAACTTAATATCAATTACCAATGGAGTGAAAGTCAGTGATAAGCACATGAGGAAAACACTCAACAAACGCGGAAATGTGATTCTTTCTCTAATATCCGTTTTTCTTCCTGAAATATGCCTTATGGCATATTCACGACGTCAACGGACCACTCCAAGGGAGTGGCTTTCACTTTCATCAGCATGTCAAATCAATGAACCGGTTCGAATCCAGCAACTGCGCCAATATTTAGAATATTAATAATTTAAACAAACATTGTTTGTTCTGCAAAAGTTAACGTTCCAATTGACCTAAATATACTTGCTTTGACGATACTTTTCTGCGCGTATATTTTCCATAATACAACTATATTCGTTTAATTAAAATCTATACTTTAAAATTTATTTCATGATCGCAATGATCAAGTTTAGTTTTACAAGATATCAAGCAACCGATAAATTTACCAAGACCCTAAGCAACATTTGCAGATTTTCTTTTCGTTTGATTATAATTTTTGTAGAATAAATGACTCTATGTACATTATTGGTATAGGAAATGGGTCAAATTGATGATAAAATAAGTCAACAGCGTTACAAATTCCTATCTTTTCCGCAATGAAAACAAAAATTTAGTTCAAATTATGTTCAAGCTTGAAAATATTTTATATAAAATATCAATACTTCCCATTGACTGATATTTTATTCTCTTGTGACAGCTGGAATCTAGCTCCACCTGACACTTACGATTTTTTAGTCTGCTTCTCCCTTCCAGGTAAGCACCGTGTTCAAGCTCCGGAATTGTTTTAGGCTGTATTAATATATATGACTGTGCAATTTATTGATGTCTTTCACTTTCGAACTTACGGAATCGTGCCGTTCTCAGCAATACTCGAGCAATATTTATTTAGAAGAAAAAATTAGTAATCTCCATTTAATTCCAACTACCTTTGCTTATCTTCGACAGATACGCGTATTTCGTCTACAATGTGCAGACTTCTTCAGTGTCTCGTACTAATAACTCGACAGTCGAGTTATTAGTACGAGACACTACGAATCTGCACATGTAGAAACGTATTCGTCGAAGATAAGCAAAGGTAGTTGGAATTAAATGGAGATTACTAATTTTTTCTTCTAAATTATAGTTACAAGTATTCCACTAAACAGCTCAAACCCTCTAGGATTCAATATTTATTTTCCGAAATGCTTAAAGAGTACACATCTTTTTGTTTTCAAAAGGAGTAAAAAGTATGCACTTTTTACTTTTCAAGAGGAACACATATTAACGTATATTCAGTTTACGCATATGAGAGTACAAGTAATATACTCCTTTTTGGACCTTCCCTTTCGAAAAAGATTGGTCAAAGCTCTCTTTATGCATTGCATTGTGATCATTGAAATAATTCTTTGCCTTCCTTTAGATTCAACGTAAATCCACAAAACTTGAATTCTAGAAAGTGTGAGCTGTTTTGTGGAATATCTATAGAAATGAGAAGAAACATTAGTATTTTACATTCAATCCTAACTACCTTTATTGCTTATCTTGACAGATACGCGTATTTTGTCTACAATGAGCAGTTCTTAGTACACGACACTGAAGAAGTCTGCACATTGTTGACGCGTGAAATACGCGTATCTGTCAAGATAAGCAATAAAGGTAAAATACTAATCTTTCATCTCAGTTTTAGTTACAAAACTTAGTCTACATAAACCATTATTCAGCCTTTTTGTATTGATTGACGACAGACCCTTATAACATGTTTGCCGAAATATAATTTAAAACAATCTGAAAAAGGAAATAAATTTGAAAATCATCCTTAGCAGAAGAATCCCACTTTTTTTACGTTAAAGTCCGTTCCAGCTAAACATTGTATAAGTTATGCTTGATAGGTCGGAAATCGACATCAAAGCCCTACGCGCCTGAGAACTAGAACATCGCTTTTTTGATGATTCGGTTTTGGTATCCTTTCTGGAAGCATGTGTACGCATTCTGCACGTTACCCAAGTAGATTGATGCCATGTTGAATCTCTCGAGCGGTGAGCCCTTCCTGTGTTCAAAGCCGGGGCCTAGGCAGGAAGGAACGATCATCAATTTGGTGCTTTTTATTGCCACGATAGATTTCCTGCAGATGAAAGGTACATATGTTATCCAGTTAAGGCTTTGTCCCCTCTTCGTTCTGGCTGTCTGCACACTTTTAAATCTTTTTCCAATAGAGTGTATGGATTTTGAATGAATTAATGGTTATGGATAAAAAATATTTCCAATCAATTTATCAAATATTTGCTTGTGTATTACTTGAAAAAATATCGCCATAACTTTATTTTAGCCGGTTTCGTTTTCTTGAGTGTGTTGCTCATTTCGACCAGAATAGTTGTTCGTTGTTTTGGTAAAATACTTGCGATAAAAGTAGGCTGTTGGATTCATACCTATGTTCAATTGAAAACAACAGTTTCCCCAGCACTGCCCTCGAAAGTCGTTCATTGCGTTGTGTGCTAAAAATATTTCCGTGAGTTATACTTAACGAAATACAAAAGACAAAATTAAATTTGGTTCAATTTGGATCCCTGCGTGGTTGAAGGTGATTTCATGATACGGATCTTAAATTGTTTGTATGCCCCGTGGTGATTGGTAAACACATCGTACCTTTCAATTCGCTCCCAGACCCGGTTAATGAAAACTAAAAACAAACCTACTAAAAATAATAACAATAATAATAATAATAACATAACAACTCGCAATTCAATCCTCGCCGGCACCAATGGGTGTCAAATTGTGTCGCGTCAAAAGGAAAACCAAGCTGATTACAATCCTAGCCGTGTTGTAGAACTGACAGCAATGCTCTAAAATGTTGCAATCAAATTTCAAACGAATCGATTGTTTCACATGAGAAAGAGGAAAAACAAACTGTCGATGAGCCGCGCCGCCGCGGTCGATAATTGGTTTCCGCTTTTGGGGCAGTTTTTGTGCATTCGCAACAATTTAGCGGCGTCGGTTTCGGCACCCGATGGCACCAAGCTTGGGTTGGTGGATCATTCTCGATGCATCGGCAGAAATTCTATATATGCACCTTCAGGTATGTGATGAATCGGCTGCTAGAACTGCTGGATAGGGTGAGTGCGCCAACAGTGGAGGAACTACGATTTTCTATCATAATGCACAGTGGTCCAGAATGCGAATTTAGCTGGAAAGATATGTTTGAAGTTTTGGAGAAAAGTAGTCTTCTACAAAGTTGTTTTTAATAATAAGGCCCTTCTTTTGGTATTAAAACTAGGGTGGTGCTTGCACTCTTAAAAATAATGAATATTACACGAGCTTTATTTGATAAAGGATTTAAATGTCCTGTCATGTAAATCAATAAATGATTGAATTTCTGTGCAAATAGATGCAAATCCAAAAGTTACTAGTGACACTTAAAAGTAAACACAATATGATGCGAAATAATGTCTTGCATGCAGAACTGACTAATAGGTCATGCGGATTTAATTTCAAAGGCTAAAACACTTAAAATTACACGACCGTGAACTAAAATATAAATGCGCAGCTCAATTTGTCTTCTATTGCCAGTATAGAAGTTTTTTGTAGCTAACAGTTATGCAATGTCCGGCGTTTACAGCGCACGCCGCAGAATATATTTGTTTTCCTCCGATGATAATTCCATTTAAATTATTGACAAGTATTATTTTATAATTATAACATTAAATATTCCCATTTGAAAACAATTAACAGTTTTTCAATGTATTTATTCAACATTTTTTAACACAATTTATTTAAGCCTGCCTTCATGTTGATGGTAAGAGAGATCTTTTTTGGACTGCTGTTACTTTGAAGGAGATTTTCTTAAAAAATACATCAGTACAGTACAATTTCAACTGCTAGCTTCTGTAATACTCTGTAGATTTATAATTATAAGATTCTTTAATGAAAAGGTAATAAAAAATCTTTAAAAATAAGTGTTGTGACTGAAATTTACGTCATGTCCTGTAAAATTAGGAGTCCCGTTTTAGGGTTTTGTAAATTTGAAAGAGGACGTAAATTTATGTCTTGCTAGCCGCTTCGTTTAGGTGCATCTGAAAAGACCTAATTTACATGAAATTTTCGAAATGTGTACGTAGCTTAGAGTGTCTTTATAACAATCAAATATTTTGTTTTAACTTTTTAACTACAAATTTTTCAGCAAAGCTGTGTTTCCATTGATTTTAGAACAAATGATACAACTTTTGATGTATTGAAATCGTCGCTATCGTATGCCAATCAAAAGTTATTACGGTTTTTGTAAACAATAGGACTTCTTAAAATGTGGCTCCTGGTTGGGACAGACAAAAAAAAAGTATTTTTCAACTGCATTTGGAAGGTTTTATATTATTGCATTTTATATTTGAAAACTGGAGATAGGTTATTTTTTTTTTTATAAATTAGTAAAATATATTTGAAAAATTGGTAATGAGCGTAATTTTAAAAGAAAATCGTGAATAACTCGCTAATGGTAAAAGATATCGACAAGATTTAGAGCTCAAAAGTTACATCTTTTTAAGTTCAAAAAACGATTTTCAGACAACTTGGTTGGTATATTTTAAATTAAAGAGTAAAAGCAAAAACAATGGTGTTTTTAGGGATACCCTAAGTTATTAAGGAAAACTTTCCTGATGAAGGTCTCTTCTTCCGATATTATTTATGAGTAATTTCACTGTTGGATTTTTTTGATGTTTGATCATAGTAGCTTAACGAATTTCAGTAGGAAGTGCTGTTTCGTTATTAGTGTGTGAAACACAACTCACAACAGAGAAATCAACTTAAGGTAGAGTCAAACAAATTTTACTCGTCAATTCTATTGTGAAACAGAACTTTTCATCACCAATCATTATAGTAGTGTACTTTACCGAGATTCAATTCTTGAGAAATTCGCGAGAGAAGTCATTGTTCACATTTGTCGCATTGGCTCACGTGAAAGAAATTGCGAGAATTTTCCTCACAACGCGCATTGCAATGGCTATTTTTTACATAGAGTTATTTGATTCCAGGATTTCAATGTTTTTAAAATTTCCGAAGTCGATGATTTTGTATGCCAAACGTCTTAAAGTGTATAAAATGTTGACTTGAAAACACTAGAATTTGAATGGACTATTGATAATAATACTATGGAAACATCTCTTATGTAATTTTTCGACTTAGGACAACGTCTTACTGTACTGTACTGGGGTAAAATTTAAAAAAAAATCGCATTACGACCGTCACGAAAATTGGTCACGTTTTGAGCGTTAATATCTCAGCCATATCTCTTAAACTTTTCAAAAATTTTGTACCAATCGATCGGACACGTTTCTACGCATCAACTTCTAAAGAGAACAATGTTGATTTTGGGCCAAATACTATTCAAAAAAGCTGAAAACAATCACAGAATGTATAAATGTATACACTGTCTTCAGAAAATTTGTTCTACATCAATTATTCTAATGAGTTTAAGGTCTATTTGACGACCTGAAACATCCCAAATATGAGGAAGTTCAGGAAGAAAACATAAATGCGCTATTAATAGTACAGTACGTTGTTTTAGAACATGGTACATATGCATACGTTTTATTAAATTTTTGGTGATAGTTGTATTTTGCTGGGATCTTCTAGGTTATCCAAAATGCATTTGAGTTCAGAACTTCAGATCTACAGTTGTAACAGTAGCTTTCAGGGCTCATGATTTGTATTCAAACATATTGAATGAACCTTTTGGAAGGTCAACAGTCAGTTGCCCGGCATTCTCGCAACATGTCCTGCTCCATCGCATCCCTACAGATTTCGGCCACCTTTGATGAATACTGGGTCCGCTGGCAAGTTGCCTCGTGTCCCCGTTGGTTCATCCTTCACCTCCATTAGTCCGTCCTGGCTGTACTCCACCAAAGATGGTTCTTAACACCCGTCGCTCAAAAACTCTGAGTGCTCGCAGGTTCACGTCTCATGCCCGTAGTCTTATTAGCGTTTTTTACAGGATGCACTTCGTACGGGAGTTAAGTCTGTTTGACCGTAGTTGCTTGTGGAGTCCATAGTAGGCTGGACTTCCACTGATAATCCGTCTTCGGATCTCACGGCTGTTATTGTTGTCCGCAGTAACCAGTGAGCCGAGAAAGTAAAATTCATCGACTACCTCGAACTCATCGCCGTCGACCATTACACTGCCGCCCAGTCGGGTCCTGTCGTACTCGATTCCGCCTGCCAGCATGTACTATGCTTTAGACGTATTTATCTTCAACCCAATCTTCTCTGCTTCGCCCTTTAGTCTGGTGTACTGCGCTGCCACCGCCTTCTGCCGACAATATCCACGTCATCGGCAAAGCAGATAAATTGACTGGATCTGTTGAAAATCGTGCCTCGCATGTTAAACGCCGCTCGTTGCATAACACCTTCAAGAGCAATGTTGAACAGGAGGTAAGAGAGACCATCATCTTGACGAAGCCCCCTGTGGGATTCGAATGAACCCGATAATCCACCCGATATCCTCACACAGCACTGGGTTCCATCCATCGTAGCCTTGATTAGTCGGGCCAGCTTTCCCGGAAAGCTGTTCTCGTCCATGATCTTCCATAGCTCATATCGGGTAATTGTATCATATGTTGCTTTGAATTTGATGAATAGATGATGCGTTGGGACTCTATATTTACGGTACTTTTGGAGGATCTGCCGCAAAGTGAAGATTTGTCCGTTGTAGACCGTCCTTCGATGAAGCCGGCTTGATAACTTCCCACAAATCTATTTGCTAGTGGCGACAGTCGCTGGAAGATGATTTGGGATAATACTAGAATATTTAACAATATTCATTGAATAGTGTAGAACGTCAACATACATAATACGACAGTTTTAGCATATTCTAGGTCATCAAAACTGCCCTTAAGTTCAAAAATTAGGAGCTACATTTGTAACAGTAGCATTTGGGCTTTGCGTATGATCTTTTGGAAGGTCAACAGTCAATATTTTATAACTTTCTGATCCTCTAGGTCATTCAAACTGTCCTGGCGGTCCAAAATTTACAGTTGTGACCGTATTTTTTAGGCAATACAAAGGTACAACAAATATTCAAACACATATTATCGTTTTTAAAGTTCGACAATCATTATAAAGCAATAAGACATGTTCTGGGTCATCCGAACAATTCTTGAGATCAGAACATAGGACCTACAGTTACCACAAAAGCTTTATGGGCTATGCAAAGCTACGCTTGAATATCTTGGAAGACCGACAGACATTATGATTTAAACTTCTAGGTAAACCAAACTATCCTGGAATTCAAAAATGAAAATTTGCAGCTGTAACTGTAGCTTTCTGGACCAAACAAAGTAACAATATGTATTTAACCAAATCAAGTGAGTCTTCTGGAAGGTAAACAGATATAATTAGATATCTTGGGATGTTCTAGGTCACCAAAACTGCCCTTGAGTTCAGAAGTTAGGATCTACAGTTCTGACAGTAGCTTTATAACCTATGAAAGGTGAGGATATGCATTCAAATACATACAGTAACTCTTCTGTGAAGTCAACAGTCATTATCAGGATATCTTGGGATGTTCAAGTTCATAAAAACTGACTTGAGTTTAGATCTTAAGATGTACAGTAGTAACCGTAGCCTCTCGGGTTATGCAAAACAACGATAACTATTCAAACATATTCAATGCTTAATTTAAAACGTCCACAGACATCATAGGATAATCTTGTTAATTTTAGGTCATTCAAAACATAAGGTCTACAATTGTAGCAGTAGCTTTATATGCTATATAAAATTTAGTTAGTTTGGTTGGCATTAATATCCCAAGATTATCTCATAAGGCCGTTAGTTCCAGGGCATTCATTGAATATGTTTGATTATACACTCAGTAGCAAAAAAAAAGCCGAGCAAAATTTTGCTTCCAAAAACCGCGTTGTTCAACTTTTTGTTACTTTGTCAATAATCAATATATTTGGCTGAAAATTTGACAATTTAATAATCAATGTATAGACCTTATGTGACCAAAATTTCATGTTGATAAAATTTATGAATTTGGAGTTATCATAACATATGTGAAAAAAGTCATTTTTGGACAAAGCAATTTCTAAAATCCGTAGTTCTGTGAAAAATTTTAGTAGCATATTAAAAATTTCTCCATAGCTTTAAAAAGTACAGAATATAATGTGGACAAAGTTTGAACTATTTCCATCAAGTGGTTTGGACTACAGCTGGCGTCAAAGTTGACGCACCAACATGAGCATTTCCTTTTTTCACCCGATACTGACCTTGCTGAAATATCGGTGCAAAAAAAAAAGCCGAGGTGAATTCATCTTATTAATACACATGATTTGTTACGCGAGAAATAATCTAAATAACTAGTGTAAGCCACGAAGAACTTTATATCATAACATTGTGAAGCGGATAAAGCTACTCCAGGACAGTTTGGACGACCTAGCAAGCACATCTCAAAAGTATATATCCAACTTTTTTCAATCATTTCTATGTAATTGATCACCAACTAAATAAAAACACACCAAATTGCTTGTATAATAACGCTTGGAAATTTTTTGGATTAATTCCGAGAATGTTGCATTGTAAAATCTGAATGTCTTAAATTTAATTGTAGTTGTACCTTCTAGTTTTTACCAAGATAACATCAGACCTATACCAGACCTATTTTGATTTGATTTTGATTTGATTTTGATTGATTTTGATTTGATTTTGATTTGATTTTGATTTGATTTTGATTTGATTTTGATTTGATTTTGATTTGATTTTGATTTGATTTTGATTTGATTTTTGATTTGATTTTGATTTGATTTTTGATTTGATTTTATTTGATTTTGATTTGATTTTGATTTGATTTTGATTTGATTTTGATTTGATTTTGATTTGATTTTGATTTGATTTTGATTTGATTTTGATTTGATTTTGATTTGATTTTGATTTGATTTTGATTTGATTTTGATTTGATTTGATTTGATTTTGATTTGATTTTGATTTGATTTTGATTTGATTTTGACGGATTTTTGATTTGATTTTGATTTGATTTGATTTGATTTGATTTGATTTTTGATTTGATTTTGATTTGATTTTGATTTGATTTTGATTTGATTTTGATTTGATTTGTTGATTTGATATTTTGATTTGATTTTGATTTGATTTTGATTTGATTTTGATTTGATTTTGATTTGATTTTGATTTGATTTTGATTTGATTTGATTTTGATTTGATTTTGATTTGATTTTGATTTGATTTTTGATTTGATTTTGATTTGATTTTTGATTTGATTTTGATTTGATTTTGATTTGATTTTGATTTGATTTTTGATTTGATTTTGATTTGATTTTGATTTGATTTTGATTTGATTTGATTTGATTTGATTTGATTTGATTTTGATTTGATTTTGATTTGATTTTGATTTGATTTTGATTTGATTTATGATTTGATTTGATTTGATTTTGATTTGATTTTGATTTGATTTTGATTTGATTTTGATTTGATTTTGATTTGATTTTGATTTAATTTTGATTTGATTTTGATTTGATTTTGATTTGATTTTGATTTGATTTTGATTTGATTTGATTTGATTTTGATTTGAATTTTGATTTGATTTTGATTTGATTTTGATTTGATTTTGATTTGATTTTGATTTGATTTGATTTTGATTTGATTTTGATTTGATTTTGATTTGATTTTGATTTGATTTTGATTTGATTTGATTTGATTTTGATTTGATTTTGATTTGATTTTGATTTGATTTTGATTTGATTTTGATTTGATTTTGATTTGATTTTGATTTGATTTTGATTTGATTTTGATTTGATTTTGATTTGATTTGATTTGATTTGATTTGATTTTGATTTGATTTTGATTTGATTTTGATTTGATTTTGATTTGATTTTGATTTGATTTTGATTTGATTTTGATTTGATTTTGATTTGATTTTGATTTGATTTGATTTTGATTTGATTTTGATTTGATTTTAGATTTGATTTTTGATTTGATTTTGATTTGATTTGATTTGATTTGATTTGATTTTGATTTGATTTGATTTGATTTTGATTTGATTTTGATTTGATTTTGATTTGATTTTGATTTGATTTTTGATTTGATTTTGATTTGATTTTGATTTGATTTTGATTTGATTTTGATTTGATTTTGATTTGATTTTGATTTGATTTTGATTTGATTTTGATTTGATTTTGATTTGATTTTGATTTGATTTTGATTTGATTTTGATTTGATTTTGATTTGATTTTGATTTGATTTTGATTTGATTTTGATTTGATTTTGATTTGATTTTGATTTGATTTTGATTTGATTTTGATTTGATTTGATTTGATTTTGATTTGATTTTGATTTAATTTGATTTGATTTTGATTTGATTTTGATTTGATTTTGATTTGATTTGATTTGATTTTGATTTGATTTTGATTTGATTTTGATTTGATTTTGATTTGATTTTGATTTGATTTGATTTGATTTTGATTTGATTTTGATTTGATTTTGATTTGATTTTGATTTGATTTTGATTTGATTTTTGATTTGATTTTGATTTGATTTTGATTTGATTTTGATTTGATTTTGATTTGATTTTGATTTGATTTTGATTTGATTTTGATTTGATTTTGATCTGATTTTGATTTGATTTGATTTTGATTTGATTTTGATTTGATTTTGATTTGATTTTGATTTGATTTGATTTGATTTTGATTTGATTTTGATTTGATTTGATTTGATTTTGATTTGATTTTGATTTGATTTTGATTTGATTTTGATTTGATTTCGATTTGATTTTGATTTGATTTGATTTGATTTTGATTTGATTTTGATTTGATTTTGATTTGATTTTGATTTGATTTTGATTTGATTTTGATTTGATTTTGATTTGATTTTGATTTGATTTTGATTTGATTTTTATTTGATTTTGATTTGATTTTGATTTGATTTTGATTTGATTTTGATTTGATTTTGATTTGATTTTGATTTGATTGAATTTGATTTGATTTTGATTTGATTTTGATTTGATTTTTGATTTGAATTTGATTTGATCTTGATTTGATTTTGATTTGATTTTGATTTGATTTTGATTTGATTTTGATTTGATTTTGATTTGATTTTGATTTGATTTTTGATTTGATTTTGATTTGAATTTTTGATTTGATTTTGATTTGATTTTGATTTGATTTTGATTTGATTTTGATTTGATTTTGATTTGAATTTTGATTTGATTTTGATTTGATTTTGATTTGATTTTAATTTGATTTGATTTTGATTTGATTTTGATTTGATTTTTGATTTGATTTTGATTTGATTTTGATTTGATTTTGATTTGATTTTGATTTGATTTTGATTTGATTTTGATTTGATTTTGATTTGATTTTGATTTGATTTTTGATTTGATTTTGATTTGATTTTGATTTGATTTTTGAATTTGATTTGATTTTGATTTGATTTTGATTTGATTTTTGATTTGATTTTGATTTGATTTTGATTTGATTTTGATTTGATTTTGATTTGATTTTTGATTTGATTTTGATTTGATTTTGATTTGATTTTGATTTGATTTTGATTTGATTTTTGATTTGATTTTGATTTGATTTTGATTTGATTTTGATTTGATTTTGATTTGATTTTGATTTGATTTTGATTTGATTTTGATTTGATTTTGATTTGATTTTGTACTTTCATTTCTAACTTACCAAGAAGCTAAAATTACAAACAAAAATTATTGAGCATATAATATGCTGTCAACACAGTCAACTGTTGGAGCATTCACCCTATCGGCTTCAGAACGAACAAATTGATAAACAAAGAAAATGTGTTTGAAAAAATGCAAGCATACACAAAAGACGTGACTAATTGAGTTAACCATAGGGCTGTTTGTTTGTTTTGCATTACAGTGTGTACTTATTGCTGATCGAGTAGTTTATAAATCAACTGGGTACAAAAATAGCAAGACACATTCTTTTGCACTGAAGAAAAATAGTAAACTGCAGTTTGGAGTCTACCAAGGTGATCACAGGTTGATGGAATTCCACAAAACATGTTTTGCTTGTTGAACATTGTTCGAGCTGCCGAATCGCACTGCTCGTCACCAGCTGTTGCTTAATGTACGTTCGTTAGTAACAAATCTAACTGAGATGGTAAATCCGGCTGGAATTTTAAAAATATTATGAGTCGATTGAATGTAACAGGTGTTTTCTACAGCAGTTTTATTTAAGACATCACGGTTGGCTAAACTGCCGCTAATTACAGCAAAGGTTTGCTGCAGACGCTGTTCGCCTGTACTTTGAAGAACTAAAGTTATGAAACAGGCTTATGCTGTCAAGTTAAGCTATTCATAGAAGAGAAAATCTATGAAGATAACTGATCCTGATGCCAAAACAACAGGAAAATCAAATGCCTGCTTTGATAATTCTCGTGTTTAGTATCATAAGGACGATACTATAATGATCAATTACACCCCGTCGATTTCCGTCTTCGTTAATGTGTTGCCGAGAGTCGAAATGACGTTTGTCACTTGGTGAAGTGAGAAAAGTCACTTACAGTGACGTGGCTATCCATTTGATTTACCCAGAATAGTCACGTCACTGCAGGTGACTTTTCTCATTCATCAAGTGACAGACGTCACTTCGACTCTCGGAATAACCATCATTATTCTCTTGTAATTTCTCATTAGTCATCACAATTACAATGCCTGCTTCCCAACCTAGTGTACCAAATGCGTATCCATGATTATGAATTTGAAGTTTTCGATGACAGTAGCATTTTTGCGTGAGTATGATTATGTGACAAGTACTTTTCTGGACTCTATGTCTAGAAGGTTTAGAGATTGTCGGAAAACTCTTCGAGCAAACCAATAATTGAACCCAGCTGTTAAAATTAGCCACGTGAAATCTTTGTAGTTTTTTAAGATTTATAGCCACTTTAAAACTTCGAACTTCACCTTAAATCGTGACAGAAAGAACAGAGCAGAAAATTCAAACATTTTCAACACAGCACAGCGGCTTACGATGTTACTCAATTTATGATAGAGGCCCTTGGACTGACCTAGGGAAACTTGAAAACAACACGTGCTTGCTTTTGCTGTTTGGAATTTCAGCTTCTGTAGCTGTCTTGTTAAATTATTTTTGATTTAATAATACAACTAACATTTCTGGCTAGTCTAACTGCCCGAGTGTTTGTTTGGCCTCATCTCTCAATTCAACTCAATTCGACTGAAATTTTTAAAGTGAAATACCTAGCTCAAGTTTTTATATTTTCTTCGTACAACTAAAAAAAAGTATGTCAAAAACAGTTCAAATTTTACGTAAGGGCGATAAAAGTCCGGTACTGCGGTCATGCGATAATAAAAGTCACTCGTTAATCGATCGACGCCCAGCCCAACCCAGTTCCACCGAAATATCCCGTCACTGCAGCGGACCAGTTTCAACGGCCTACATTCGACCTTGCAATTATATCATTTGCATCCTTTCCCACCGCGAACATGATCCACTTGGAAAATAAAATCCATACGGCTGCTTTCCCTTTTGCCACCACAGGTCATAATTCCTTTCTTCGGTAACTTTTGTGAAACTGAAGGGGATTTTGATCCTGGACGAATGTTGGACACGAATGTAAAACAGCATTTAAGATTACCTTTATTGGGATCGCATACGATGACGCGAACGGTGATTGTTCAAAACACTGCCGCCTTGTGTCAGAAAGACATCATGCCTTTCTCGTTTATCTGCTACCTGTTGACGTGTCTCTTCAGTCCACAGATTGGAAAGGATTAAATAGGCACACCATTCTTTGTTACGTTATTTTTCATCATCTCAGGTATTGAGTTATACACAGCAATAGGGATACCGGTTTCTTAAGCACTATGATTATGTTAAAATAATTGGGAACCACCGTGGTTATACGTCCCACACAGAATGGTTGTCTATAGACTATTTTGAATAAAAAATGTGCGGTAGCAGGGTTCAATAATGCTATTTAGTTTATTAGTGTTAAACTCAGCTATTAGTCTGAATAGAAATGATAATCTATAAGAAATAACGCGATTTTTCAAAAGCGTGACAAATATTAATGGGCTGAAATTGACTACGCTTAGAACATCGTTGTTCCAGTCAGGCTTGTTAGATTCAAAATCGTAGATTTTCAGGCAACATAACATTGACTACCTATGTTCCATAACATTGACTCGAATGTTCCATGCGAAAATCAAATGATAACTCGTGACAACAAACGTAACCAGAAGATTGAACGCTCGTTTTTCAAAATGCTTTATTATTCATTTGTGTGAACAGGTTCATTTTCAATATGAATTTCGAAGTGTCAGAAATGAAATTTAATAAACCACAATGAATATCAATTACCCGTCGGGATTTGAAAATATGCAAGGGCTGCCCAGTCCAGGGTATTCTTGCTCAACATTGCTAGCGTCTATTCTTATGGAACGATGATCACGGCCCTCGTTGTTAGATTTCGTCTGATGAAATTCACTTCATCATTGCTTCACTTCATTCATTGCACTTCATTCATTGCAGCCAACATAATTCAGTTGGCATGAAAGTGACAGCGGTAACCATGAAAACCGGAAAAGTAAACATCATCATTACGCTGGGATAAAATCATTTTCACATCTCATGGATATTTTATGAAAATTCAAGGCACTGGGAACAACTATTATTTTAGCTCACCGTGTCTTACACACTTTGTAAGAAACTTGTAAATTTCTGCAAATGGTGAGTTGACAGCTTTGAAAAAGGGTACGAAAGACCTTCGGTTCTCACAAGTTCCTACCTCAAGCCTCCATGACTCATATGATCACAAAAGACTGCCAGCTGAAACATGGAGACGCTGATTGCAGTAGCCAAGAAAATGTTGTCATTTTGGCAATAGCGAAATGAGGGGGTGCGGCTGAAGATCGTGTACCAATAAATCAATTTGTGTGCTCATACCTGTCAATCATGTCATTATTTTCCAAAAATATTAATCTCAAGAGCCTGGTGCAAAGGAATCAAAGGGTCAATTTTCTGCAACGAAACTGATTTGATTTGGCATTTAATACGAATGTATCTACGCGTAACTGTCAAAAGCACGAAGAATTTGTTGACATAGAATGAACATTCGTTCATTGTACGAAAACAATTCAAAGAGCTACGAATAATTTGTTAGCAAAAAAAAGAAACTACTTTCTGGTGGTTGCATGAACGATTGACAGATCTACTTTATCGACTCAAAATATAATTGAAAAAAAAAAAGAGATCGCAGCAAGTTCTGACCACAAACGGTTGGGCTTTGGTGAGCTGTCACGTTTTTTCAGTATTTTTTGTGTGATAAAATATATCCTGATTAGAATCTCAATAATAACCGTCGCGTGTGATAGTGGATGCTGTGTTTATAACCAGAGTCATACCTAAACATCATTTGTGTGTTGAATAGACCAAAAATCCGGTGTAAATGCATTTCGAAAACGAACCGATTGTTGCTGATTGTTGCGCCATTTTACTTACATTTTACTGAGCGCTTTCCATTTTACTGATTTATTTGTCGTTTTTCCTAAGAAGAACGGTATAAGTTATCGAAAAATGAAGTGTTTTAACGATCTCATGGATGGAAAGAGGAAGGCTATTTTATTCAGTAATGAAGCAATTATACGATTAGACGTCACCTTATTCTAATACATCTTTTGATTCCAACTTTTTTGGTTATTCAAATTGCCATAATAGGTTAGGGTAGCAAGTTTGACGTGCATTTTCTTCCGTTGTGTTTTCCGACATTATAACACAATTATTATCGGAGTAATTCATGTTTGACCCTTAACTGAATCGCCACCGTAGCCATTCTTGGCTCAACCGGCTTGTACCAAACTCAACTCCAAGACTCGGGAAAATCTCTCCGGACACCCGGTATCCTACAAACACCGATGTTCGGCAAACTTCTCTTGGTAATTCAGTTCCACCACGGGCCAGTTCCATTACCGACATTTCATTGCTGTAAATACAGTTTCAAAATTGGAAGAGTTAAGTTCGAGATACGATATTACTTTCGTTCACCTGCATAGCCATATGGGGCAAGCTTGGCCGTTTTGGATAGGCATCATTTAGGTACCGCGGCAAAAGCAGAACACTAACCAGTTAGATCTCGCAAGGGATTTTCAGACAATTGAGAGTTGGTAAGTGCTCTCAAAAACGCGGAGCGAAACAGGTAATTGTTATCCTTTTTGTTCCCTGAATTAAATGAACTATATTATATGATCACATCACTTATCAATGTAATGTTAGCCTATCAGCTTCATTCGGCCAATGTACCAATTGAATTGTCCTTATAAATCAATAATACGTTCTCTTTCGGTGCACTTTCAATGGAGAGTGTAGCACAGTGTCGGCGCCTGCGAGAAGAAACGTCAACACAAAAGATTGTTTAACCACTATAAGATATCAGGTGGACAAAAATTCCACCTTTTTTAAATTTTGCATGATATTAACAAGAACAAAAAATCATATTTAGATCATTTTTGACACGGAAATAGTCGAAAAATTATATTTTTAAAGTGATTTTTGTGTACAAATTTCGCAAAGATCGTAATTGATCTAAAATAAAAAAAAAGCTCTCGAGTTATAAAAATATTAGGTTTTATGATTGCAGATGAACATTGGGACCAGGATATTTTACACCAATTTCTATGCCAGCGCCGACCAGATCTACGGGATACACCAAGAATCAACTAGGTTCTCATTTTTAATATTGTTGAAAATGTCTTTTTTTTTCTTCTAACTTGGGGTAAATCTATATGATATCAAATTGATGAGCACCATTTTCCCAAAGATAAATCCTAAAAAGTCCTTAATAAACCACGTAGACTCTCTCGGGAACGGCGTGCTGCTCGGGTTGACACTAGTCCACGCTCCATACAAGCCACTAAGAAATTGTATCGAGGATACGTCTAAAGGGTTGAGATGTTCAAAAATGAGTCTACGTGGTTTATGAACAGGCCCCTACCTAAATTGTACCATAGAATGTGCTTCCATAAATCTAGCCCTCCGCCGAAATATGAATACATAATGAATACATAGTGATTACTCTAAAATGGCTTAGTTTTTTTATTGTGTTTTGCGGTGACATGTTTGTGTACAGTCAATAGTTGTGCAATCTATTGGCTTTGGTTCAGTGGATCGTTTCAACGATGAGTCGAATAGATCTGGGTACACGATAGAAAATTCTGCACATTTGGTGCTCGGAAAAGGGTTTCACGTAACTACAATCAAATTGCAAAACGGGTGGAAGTGAATCACACCAGTGTCCAAAATGTAATGGAAAAGTTCGGAAAGACCTTTTCTGTTAACGATTTGCCCCGATCCGGCAGGAAACTGGCTGTCAGCATCGGGATGATTCAACGGATCAAAGCGGAAAACTCCCTGAAAATGTGCAAGAAACAGAAGCTGCCGAAAAAGTTCTTGAACCAGCAAGCTTGGGCCAAAACACGAAGGGTACAATTAACGTAAATATGTACGAAGAAAAATGTTCAAAATATGCCAAAACATGTTTTGACATAGGATTACGTCTTTGCTTTCTATACTGGAGTACAATTTAAAAAATCGCATTACGACCGTCACGAAAAGTGGTCAGGCTTTGAGCGTTAATATCTCAGTCATTTCTCTGAAACTTTTCAAAATGTTTGCACCAATCGATCGGAAATATTTCTACGCATCAACTTCAAAAGAGAACAATGTTGATTTCAGGCCACATTGAAAAATTCATAAATGCTAAACCTTGTCTTAAAAGGTAAATAACCACGTCAGGCCTAAGGGATCATATATAACTCCAAAAGGAAAATGGCTGTACAAAACCACAGACAGAATAAAAGTGTATACTGTCTTCGGAAAATTTGTTCTACAGTTTAAGTTTAAGGCCTAATTAACGACCTAGAACGTCCTGAATTTGAAGAAGTTTAGGAAGAAAACATAAATGCTTTATTAATAGTATAAAGCGTAGTTTTAGAATATGGTACGTTAAACGTTATATATTTCTGTATTTTTCTGAGATATTTTAGGTTATCCAAAATTTACTTGAGGTCAGAAGTTCAGGTCTACAGTTGCAACAGTAGCTTTTAGGGCTGTATAATATTATGATATGTATTGATTGACTGAAACTTATGGAAAGTCAACAGTCATTATTTGATAGTTTTGTGATGTTGTAGGTCATCAAAGTGTCCTTGAGTTCAGAACTTAAGATCCACAGTAGTAACTATAGCTTTTTGGGCTACACAATGTAACGATACGGATTTTACTATGTTCAGTGAATATTTTAGAATGTAAATAAACATTTACTACGAAGTAAACTGGGATGATCAAGGTTATCCAAAGTGTTCTTGAGTTAAGAACATAAAATAAACAGTAACATTAGGTTTTAAGAGTATGCAAAGGAACAATATGAATTTAATTTAATAGTGTTGAAGGTCAATCTTAGGATATTCTAGGTCATCCAAACTGTCCTTAAGTTCCAAACATAAGATCTACAGTTGTAACAGTAGCTTTTTAGGCTACATAAGTGGACTACATGTATTCAAACATATTCAATGAATCTTTTGGAAGGTCAACAATCAATATTTTATAGCTTTCTGATCCTCTAGGTCATCCAAACTGTCCTGGCGTTAAAAGATTTACAATTGTAACAGTTATTTTTAGGTAATAAAAAGTTACAATAAATATTTAAACATATTCAATTAATGTTCATAAAGGTTGACAGTCATTATAAAGCAATATATCATGTTCTGGGTAATATAGAAATATAGAACCTACAGTTACAACAAAAGCTTTCTGGGTTATGATGTGTATTGAAAGATTTTCATAGAATATCTTGGAGACCAACAGATAATCTTGAAGATTATGAGATAATCTTCTAGGTAAACCAAACCATCCTGGAATTCAAAACTGGAATTCAAACAAAGTAACAATACGTATTTAACAAATTTAAGTGTAACTTCTGGAAAGTAAACCGACGTAATGAGATAACTTGGGATGTTCTAGGTCACAAAAAATGCCCTTGAGTTCAGATGTTAGAATCTACAGTCGTAACATTGGCTTTATAACCTATGAAAGGTGACGATATGCGTTCAAACACATTCAGTGAATCTTATATCAAGTTACCAATCATTATCAGGTATCTTGGGATGTTCAAGTTCATTGAAACTGACTTGATTTCAGAACTTAAGATATACAGTAGTAACCGTAGCGTCTTGGGCTATACAAAACTACGATAACTATTCAAACATATTCAACGGATATTCTGAAACGTCCACAGACATCCTAGGATAAAGATTGGACTCGGAAAAAATGCGACACTTTGTTTTGGGTGTAACTTCTCACCGCGTGGGTAAAAATTAATGAAATTTCAGGAAATACTAGCTTTGAGTGTTATGTTTATGTGTGCAAAATTGCGATCTGTCAAGTAGTTTTCAAGATGCATTCGAAACAAGAAGAGTTACGCCAGCAAATCTTGGGCGCGGTGATCGTTAATCCTGGTCAGTCGCACAGATTAATCGTGTCCCGCGTTGTGAAGATGTTCCAGGAGACGAAGACCATCGAGCGGCGCGCTGGAAGCGGCCGAAAACCGAAAACGAAAAACCCAGAGAAGGCGCGGATGATAAGGCAGTACTTTGAGAATAACCCGAACCTTTCCTACCGAGACGTGGCCAAAAAGGTCAATTCGTCGAAGTGGTTCGTCTAGCAGACCATGAAGCGGGCTGGGCTACGTTTTTTTAAGGTCAGGAAGGCGCCCAACCGTACTGACAAGCAAAACACGGCGGCCAAATTGCGTGCGCGGAAGCAGTACCAACAATCAATATGCAACTAGCGATTTGAAATTGGTTCACTGTTGTAGAACCCCTTGGTCTGAATTACACCTTGAAGTCAGCACCTTGTTGTACATATTTGCGCCTTTGCTTTGATTTGCTGTGTGATTTTGACAGAAGCTTTGAGAGTGTGTTCGTGTGAGTTCATTATTAGAGGCGCATCATTAAGCTTGGGACCGAGCTTGGGACCGATGTGCTAGTACTGACTAAGCCAAGAAAAAAATCGTTTTTGTATGGGACCTACTGGTCTTAGAGTTAGTCTATGGCAGTACCGTGAGTGGCTGGCTGTCTGGCATGGCATGGACGACGAGACATATATCAAGGCGGACACCAAACAAATCCGGGTCCTCCCTTAGCTCAGTCAGTAAAGGCGCAGCTACAAAGCAACACCATGCTGGAGGTGGCTGGCTTCGATTCCCGGTCTGGTCTAGGAATGGTTTCGTTAAGGAAAATTTCTCGACTCCCTGGGCATAGCGTGTGATTGTACTTGCCACACAATCATACTAATGCAAAAAATGTACCTGGCATCGAAAGCTCTCAATTAATAACTGTGAAAGTGCATGAAAGCAATAAGCTTGAAATGCTAAAGAAGAAGAAGAAGAAGACCCGCATGGAGGTTCCAGAAAAGTTCCGGAAGAGAAAGAAGGACAAATTGGCGAAGAAGTACCTGTTGTGGCTGGCGATCTGCGAGTGCGGACGGTACAGCAAACCGTTTGTTACAACCGGCACCATAAACGAGCAGAATTATTGAGAGGAATGCTTGCAGAAGCACGTGCTGCCCTTCTTCCGCTCTCACCGTGGTTTGTGCCATTACGCCAAGCATGTAATGGATTGGTACGAAGCGAAGGGCGTTAATATGGTCCCGAAGGAGGCGAACCCGCCAAAAACACCAGAACCTCGCCCGATCGAAAAGTTGCGGGCGATAATGAAGAAGAAGTTGAAGAAAAGCGGAAAAACATTCAAAACCGATGAAGCTTTGAAGAAAAACTGGGAGAAATTGTGTAAGGTAGATGGACAAAGCCTCGCCCAAGATCTCATGAGCATTGTTAAGCAGTGAATGTTCGAGCATTCAGCTTGGGGGGGAAATCAATAAATAAATTATGCCAAATCATAGCTTATGTATAGTTTTTTAATCCCTGAAAATTTGAGAAGTATCCGATTTAAAATAAATTTTTGGTGATCATTTTTGTGTGTCTCATTTTTCCGAGTCCAGTCTTTAAGGGGGGATATTCAATTAAAACGAGAAAAAAAGCTCATTTTTGAAAAAAAAAATTCAAGGGGAAGTTTTAGCTTAAATCAGTCGAAACGTATAAGTTTAACCTTAATCAAATAATTAGTTTTCGAGCTATCACCGGCATAAACTCCGAAAATGCTGTTTTGAGAAAAACGCGTTGAAAGTTTTAATTATCGGTCTGCGCGCGAAGAAGGCGTCTTCGAAAAACGATGAAACGAAACACTTGGAGTTCAAATTTGGAAAAAAAACAGGAGCGTATTCTACGGGAAATTTACTATCTTTTTATGCAAAAAAAAACATTAAAATTTTTGGTCGTTCTAACTGTATATCCCCCCTTAATCTTGTTAGCTGTAGGTCATTCAAAACATATGGTCTACAATTGTAACAGGAGTTTTAAGGGCTGTACAAAGTTAAGTTAGTTTGTTTGGCATGAATATCTCAAAATTATCTAATAATGCCTGTTGATCTTTCTTGAAAACCCTCATTGAATGTGTTCGAATATATATTTACATTGTAAAGCGGATAAAGCTTCTGTTACAACTGTAGAACACACCAAATTGCTTGTATAATAACGCCTGGAAAATTTTAGACCTGAAAGGGTTAATTCAAAGAATATTGCATTGTAAAATCTGAATGACTTACATTTAGTTGCGTAGCCCTACTTCATCATTTCGAACAACCCAATGGGGCTGAATCTTGTAGTTTTTTTTCAATCATTTATTAGAAGACAAATGTTGCTAAGTACTTTTCGATACACTCTTTATTTCTGTTTTTCTCAATATGCTGAATTCAACTGACGTCGGCGGCGAATAAGATATTTAATTATGTTCCCGATTTGTTCTTTGTACAGAGATGCACATCCTCCCTAAGCTTGGTAAAGGCGCAGCTGCAAAGCACCACCATACTGGAGGTGGCTGGGTTCGATTCCCGGTATGGTCTAGGAATTTTTCGTTAAGGAAAATTTCTCGACTCCATGGGCATAGGGTATGGTTGTACTTGCCACGCAAACATATTAATGCAAAAATGGTACCTGGCATCGAAGGCTCTCAATCAATTACTGTCGAAGTGCATTTAGAAAACTATCCTGAGAGCACGAAATAAGCAAATTGTTAAAGCAATAAGCTTGAAATGCTAATTAAGAAGACAGATTAAAGGTGTTCAAATTTTGGCACCGATTCAAACCAACAGTAAGAATGCTGTTGGGGCCACTCACAAGTGTACACACTTAGATTTTTTTTACAGAAATCTGTAGAGTTTTACCGAATTCTCAACAGCTGATCGTTTAGTAATCCGATTTAACGGATTTCGGTGGAATTTTACAGATATCTGTAAAAAAAAACAACCGGATTTCGGTAAAATTTTACCGAAATTCGTAAAATCGGATTACCGAACGTTCAGCTGTTGACAATTCGGTAAAACTCTACAGGTTTCTGTAAAAAAATCTGAGTGTGTGGGTGGTTTATTTCAGCAGAATATAAAAATATGTTAAAACATCGAGTTTGAGCACCGATTTAAACCAACAATAAGGATGCTGTTGGGGACACTCACAAATGTGGGTGGTTTATTTCAATGGAATACAAGAATACGTGGAAACATCCAATTTGACGACCGAAACCAAGAGCAAGGATCTTGATTCTGATTCAAATCCCTAAGACGGGATAAAGATACATTACGCTACACGATGGTTGCTATTTAAACGTTTTTCTGATTGGACACTATGACCAAAACTATCACACTAACCCTGTTGAATAAAACTGCATTGAGTATTCAAGCTTAATTTCACCATGTGGTTATTTGCTACAAAAAAAAAAAAAAAACACTCCAGAACACCATTTAATCTGGTGACGTTATTCATGAACTGCCCCCCGGTGACATTTCGGTATCTTTAAATGCACTAAAATATAAATAACGGCTCCAAATCGAATGCAGCAGAATGCAGCAAAACAGATGAATGATTTTTTTCCCCACATGCCTTTCCCGACAAGTCAACCCAAACATTAAAACGTGATTTATACCGAACGATAGGGTTGTCTTGCTTGAATCCGCTTTTTGTCGATATGACAATCAGAACGGCATTCCACAAGAACCCCAGCCAAAACGGCACCAGCCAGCTATCTCATATGTAAATCGTTCGAATTTGTTAAGGCCATGAAGCACGTGGTTCAAGCTACATCTTCAAACATCAATTCCAGTAGAAAGACCCCAGCTTTAGGGTTAGCGTGGTTGCTGCATTTTGTCACTCGTGTCGGATGTGGCTCGTATGAAAGAATTCAGAAACGTGCCCAACAGTTATTGGTATTTTATGACGGTGGTTAGGTCGTAATGCAAAATCAGCTTTCCTCCCATTCATCGCCTGGTTTGCTCTTGGCGTTTCGTTCGCGCGGACATATGACTTGCCATTGCTGCTATTTATAAGACGGTGGTATGCTTTCGACCAAATGAATATGCATCAACCCACAGCGGCTAAGCCCGGAGTGAACCTCGCGTCGGATTTATTCCCAAATCGCTCCTAAGCCGTTTAGATCAGTATCGATCGAAAAGACGAAACAAAAAAAAAATGGAACAAATGGCGTCTACATACCTCAAGCCTATATGCCTCGCACATTATCACTTGTGCCACCTTGTCGTCGACGTCGGCAATGATGATACGGGCATTTTTCGTTTTCAAATCCAGCAGGTGCTGTGGGAAAAAGCATGAAAGAAGGAATTCGAGGTAAATTCGATTTTTATACAAATGCAATTTTGAACCTACCCGTTTCATTTCGGTTCCCCCTCGGTCGCGGGGAAACTTTTTATTCGATATCAGTTCGATGTGATTCTCCTTCAACAATGTCTCCATGTGCGAAATGTACTCGGTGGATTTTTGCCCATCCTCCGTCAGGGCCGCGACACGATTCCAGTTGAGTTGATGTAGCAGCCGTGCGTAAACATGTTCATACTGTCGGTTCTCGCCGATCGTGCGGAAAAAGTACGGATACGTTTCCCGATCCGATAGAAATGCTCCCTCGGCGGAGTAGGAAATCACGGCCATTCGAAAGTGTTTGGAGACACCTGTTGACGGGGGTACAAATTACAAATAGCAGTTACATCAATCAACGCATGTTGTCTTCCACCTACCTGCAATCGGTTCTACTGTATCACTGCACGCCGGTCCCAGGACACCAATCATCCGCTCCTGCATGATGTAGTAATTTATGAAATTTTTCATAACCTTGTCAGCACGGCATTGGCCGTCGCTCTTGAGTATAATGAGTTTATGATTTGGTAGTATGGTGTCGTTGCTATTAATCGCATCTTGAGCCATGATCGCTGCAGGCATTATTCCTAGATAGGCTCGACCCAGGCCAGACAGGGGGAAAATTCCGCCAATGTAAATTTCCTCCTTCTCCTCTCCCTTGGGTTTCCACTTATGCCAGGCATCTTCATTCGCTTCCAGCCATTCACATGCTATTTGGTTGTAATATCTTGACACAGCATGTTCGTCGTACTCCAAATTTGTCTCATCGCGTGCTTGCAGGATCTCGCCCTCGTATTTGTCATGTAAATCGAATAATGCCTGTATGCCTGTCGTGTCAAAATACACCCGCACCAGTGACTGAAGAGCATGCTGGGACGACTCGAACTCGTGAGCGTGATACTTTAGCAAGGGTGTTAGCTCATACTTGCAGCCGGTGTTGTTACTAACGATGATATCTTCACATCTTGGCATTGTCACGGAAACATATTCCATCGTTTTACTATCGATTATCTCCGACGGTGTCCAGTGTAATACGAGAAACTTTTTCGAGCCCTTCCTATCGCTCCCGTACACACTCATTAGATGTTTGATGCCAAGCTTAATCTTTCCGCCCAGCCAAATGACTTTTAGCTGAAATTTGAGCTCCTTAATGTGTTTCACGATAAATTTCGTATCCTCGTAATGCGGTGCGAGCACCAGCGCACACTTCTTTCCTTCGGCGCACTGTTCCGGAACGTACATCCCATCCTGGTTGCAATTATCTTCACACCTCTTCTCCGCCCAGCCCTTCATCACATCCAGCACCCCATCCGCCACGTCAAATTTCTTTATCAGCTCATAATACTTCCGGTCGTTCACATCCTCCTGGAACATCGTGTACGGGTACAGCTTCGGGAAGACGTCCTCCTTCCGGATCAGTGGCTTCGGAATGAACAATCCGAATCGCCCGGGGTGCGTTATGGATCCGGCTTCTTCGATTTCCGGCGGAATGATGTGATAATCGGAGAGCATCCACACTTCCAAATCGATGGTCGGCTCCGGCCAGTTAATGCCGTCTCTGCGTGGCGTCATCATCATCGCCGTTCGTTGCGTGAAGAAAAGAAATAACGAAATTGGAAAGCAAGAAATTAATGTCAATGGGTATACTTCACCAACTTGATTTAGTATGCTTTGGGGACATTATATCGGATCGATAGCAATAAGGGGGGTAATAATATCGAGGCAAACAGCAGAGCTGCCTGCGGGATTAATTCGCGATTGATGGATGGATGATTTTGTGGTCTTTGATTTTTGTTTCGATTCCCTCATAGTAATACTGGTCCAAAGAGTCGGTCATGTGCTTGAACATTTATGGCAGTTCCGTAGATTGATTTGATAATAAATTAGTGATATCTGGGTCAAGGCACTATCTGAAAGAGATACCGTCAGCTCCGTCAATAGCATCAGTTTCGTCTCAGGAAAGCGTTACCCTGAATTTCTCCATCCAACATAACCTTGAATTGTTTCACGCCGTAATAGCTATGATTAACGTTTCACCAGTTTCTAATCTTATCTAATCTAACCTAATCTAATACTACCACAGCCAGTATGAGAAAGTATCCTGGAAATATTTGGGTTAGATGATCCCAATTATTTTTTTGTCAATATTGATGCTTGCAGCATATTAAAAACATGATACAAGTGTCAAAGCGGCCAGGCCTACTGCGTTGCATTAACTGCAAAGATGATACTGTAAAATGAGTTGGATTCAAATGAATTAATTTGAATCACAACGCATTTTGTGAATCTACACGGCCAGCCGTTTTAACTCAGTTTTGAGTCGTTTTTGACTCATTTTCGTCAATAGTGGAGTCACTCAAATTTGAGTAAATATTACTGGCATAAGTCGACAAATCAAAAACATCCATCTGATTTGAGTCGATGTTGTTGATTTATCGACTTGCCAATGCCAATAACATTTACTCAAATTTGAGTGACTCCACTATTGACGAAAATGAGTCAAAAACGACTCAAAACTGAGTTGAAACGGATGGCCGTGTACAGTGGAGGAAGGATATGTGGACATACCATACGCTCCGAGTTTTGTCAAGTTTAATATAATGGAATTGTTAAATAGGGCAAGGGAATGTAATGTTAGCCTAGCTCCTTCATTCGGCCTATGTACCAAATATGTCATTTATTAACAAATATTTCAGCGATAATTAACAAAATTATGTTCCAATCAAGATGACAGATTCAATTCGAATCAATTCAGACATTATTATTCAATTTACTATTGTTTACTTCCGTGTAATTAACGATTTTCTCAGCTTTTTAGACATCTTGATTTTACTGGTTATGGTTAGTATGCAGCTCAAAAGGAATGTGCATTAGCATAGGACAAGTAATGGTTAAGAAATGCTTTTACTGTCGGAATTACTTCCCTTGTATGCAGCTGAAAAGTATGGCGTACTTCGTAACGTTAGTAACGCCTGCCCGTGTAATCTAAATGGGGTTGTAACTTTTCCTTGCGGAATAATATTCCGTTCGATTATTTCGCAAGGAAAAGTGACATTGCACCTATACTGGAGCAGCTGGTAAAAATACACGGGAAATAATCCACACATTCTTATTGGCAAAAATCCATAGAAAATTCCAATACTGATGTGTTCACACGTAAACAGCAACCTCTGAGTAACACAAATGAAGTTTATGTGACAAATGAAAAGTATGTGTTGCCACTCATAGTGGTTATGTGTACACATAGGAAGTATGTGTGGTTACAAATAGATATCATTCGTTGATTCTATTGCAAAAAATCATAGATGGGACACATAGATATTATTATTGCTTTTGTATCAGTGTAATTGTGTTGAAATGGCAAACATTACTTCATGTCCTTACTTGCAAGCTGTATACTAGGCTTTAAGCTAAACAGATTATCTCTAGAACCAATTAATCGAACAATGCAGTCTAGAGGTACAGAAAATGTTCACACGTTATAAACACAGAGAACGGACAACCAGGCCCGAACATTTTTTTTTCCAATTTACTGTGTAAATTTTTAAAAGCAAACCATTGGAATAACAACGCCGCCTAGTTTAGGTTTCACCAAACTAAAATTGACAGACTATCAAATCTCTAATGGAAATGTATGAGTTTCGATTGTATATTCTCCAAATTGGTCATCTAAACACAAACCAAAGGAACAAAACCTGTGCAGAGTGAATTATTATGTTTTTATTATCAAAGAGCAAATAAACCATATGTGAAATCTCTAAAGTATTTCAAAGCAGTTTTAGTTTAGTTTGTTTTGTGAAAATTTATATTTGCTAAAGCGAGTAAAGGTGACAATGCCTTAAATCATAAAATTAGGAAGAAACCCCTACGAAGACCGCATTTAATAAAAAAAAATAGATCGAATGGGACGAAGTTGCATCCATGAATGTAAGACCATATAACCCAATTTGACCGACATTACGTCCATATCCCTCGAAAGTTTCTGACTTTATAAAATGAGTTGTATAGTTTTTCATGATACATACTACCAAATGTACTATTAAATGTGTCTATACAAGTGTATAATTAGCTAAATATCGCTTATAGGTGACAACTTTTATGAGATATTATAAAAAATGTAATCGATCGTTGCATATTTGGATGAGTTTAGGGACATATACCCTACTATATAAGTTTTATCACAATAGCAATAAAGTTTTGAACGATCTCACCAATGTATTTTCTTTCCTTAGCTGCTGTATCCATCACAGTCGGCATTTTCACTATCCCACATCCCATACATATAATTTTCGGTGGTTAACAACGACTGATACTTTTTGTCCGTTGATTTTGTCAGATGATGAGCATTAACCCAATTATTAACATGCACAGGATTTTCTCCGGAACTTTTTCCGCATATACCCCAATGGCACGTTTGAATCAATGTCACAATCATGATCAGTTCATCGTGTCCAATATATTCTCATACACATTTTCCTTGCGTTGGTGTCGTGCAACAACTCAACATGCTTCACGTATGTGTTGGTGTTGTTTTGCACTATGTTTATACAAACGCTTTTAGGTTATGTCCGATTGTTTTCATTCGGTGTTTATCTTTTACCAGCGATGAAGGAGTTTCGTGCTGTGGTCATAAAAAAGTTTTTGAAAGGTGAGCGCCCGGGCGCTATTTTCAAAAAAATTAAAAACCTCGGAGTAAAGCGGGATTTTGTGTACCGAACCATCCAAAGGTACCGTGACACCTGCTCGTTGGATGACCGGAAGAGATCCGGTCGTATTCGTACGGTGCGGACTGCACGAGAAAAGAAGTCAACGCCCACGTACGAGAAGGGACGCACAAAGGCTGCTAACCTTGCTCTCGGTAAAGGAGCCAGGGCCTGCGATGCCTGCCACGCGCGCTGCAATGCTAGTGGGCATTCGCCGTAGGGGACTAGTGGTTTCGATCCATCCGACGAACCCAGTAGGAAGTGGTTTAGGGTAAGCGCTGGTGATGAACAATCATCCACGGGTACATAGGTTAACGGTAGGCTGTTTATGAAGTTCTCTACCTCGATCAGGTAACTTCTTAACACCTCTTCTGTAGGTACTCGCTGTGGCTTAACCTTGACCAGGATCTTCTTCACAGTTTGGATGAGTCGCTCCCAACAACCACCCATATGAGGCGATGCAGGAGGGTTGAAACGCCATGCAGTCCTTTTCGTGGTAAATTCGGCCATTAATTTGTCCTTGTCCAACACCGTCACTGCCTATTTCAATTCTTTGTCCGCGCCCACAAAATTCGCCAGACGCGATCAGATTGCTGATAATTTCCACCGGAGTTCCTTGTCGAGCAAAAGAGCTACGCAGAGCCAGAAAACATGAGCTTGTATTCAGCAAAGCAGCCAACTCGATGTGTATCGCCAGGGTGGTTAGACACGTTACGATGACGCTCCAGCGCTTCTCATGATGACGACCAACGACAACCAAGAACGGACAAAAGAAGTCAACGCCCACGTACGAGAATGGACGCACAAAGGCTGCTAACCTTGCTCTCGGTAAAGGAGCCATGGCCGGTGGAACAGGAACGGCACGCTGAATTTTATAGACTTGAAATTCTCGGCGAATTAGATCGTAAACAGAGCGAACTCGTGGGATATGAAATAGTTTACGCACTTCATTCACACAGGTTTCGTGGCATTGATGATTATAGCGTATGTGAACATCGCGCACGACAAGTGAGGTGACCGGATGGTCTCGTCCAGGAAGTCGCATTCGCCCAACCGACTGTGAATTCGGATGACACCCCGCTCGTCGACAAACGGACTGACCTTGAACAGGCTATTCTTCTTATGGAGACGGTTGTTGTTTTAACGAGACCATTCCACGTAGCAGGCGGTACCGAGAAGAGAAGTTCTGTGGAAGCAGGATGGTATGCATTCTCCCTTTCGAATGATGAAGCACGCTCGTACGGATTTCTTCGACTGTTTCCGCTCCAATCATCGAAGACTTCGGCCTTTCGTATTTACGTTTCCACAGGAACGATGGTCCACTAAACCAGCGGCTCGTTGGTGACAAATCCGGCTTGCTTGTCCACTTTGTACCATCATCAGCCACGTTCGCCTTTGTGCTCAGCCATCTCCTACACGGAAGGCTACGAACTGGGAATACCTCAGATGGTCTGACTGAAGCTAGCACATGACATTACGAGCATCCGTCCAGAAATACCGGCGATCGACTTAAACGGAATGACCCGCTGTAATACTCCTAGCCAGACGCGTACCGATGACTGCCGCCTGCAGCTCCAGTCGAGGGATGGAGACGAACTTGAGAGGTGCTACTCGAGTCTTGCTTCCGATAAGCGCACAATGGACGCGTCCGTTATGGTCAAAGCGGAAATATGAAACTGCAGCGTACCCAAGCTCACTAGCATCGACGAATGTATGAAGCTCAATATGTGCTTCGTCGGTGTTCGTCTCCCACTTCCCACTGACTCGAGTTCCGGCAAGATGCGCAGCCGTGTGCGCCATTTTTCTCCACGCTTTTTCTCCAATCTATTCATCCCAGCCAGTTTTTGCCCTCCAGACCCCCTGAAGGAGCCCCTTAAGGTACATTAGATAGTGCGCTATGAGACCTAAAGGGTCGCAGATGGCCATCAGCGTTCGAAGCATATCTCAGTTGGTTGGGTATTTGGCTCCGGTTAGAAGATCCCTGTTGCGGTCCGTGCAGACCTTGTACCGGAAGAAATCCGTCGTAGTGCTCCATCGCATTCCTAGGACCTTTTCGCTTGATGAAACATTTCCGCTACATCACCTCCAAGACCTATCAATCGTTCCCAAAATTTATACAACACAGGAGGTAGATCGTTTATCTGATCCGGGCCCTTCATCAGCAAAGAATTCAAGGAGACACCTCCAAAAGAAGCAGCCGCATCGAAGACAATCTTTGCCTGGTTTTTTGGGATTGAACACCGCAAAAATAGGCAGGTACAATGTTCGATCTCCAGTTTTTCGGCATTTTTCGGGCGTGATCTTGCGGATGTAACCTTTTCGCTCGTAGTCCGCCATCTTTCTCCGTACAGTCTCTGATAGTTCAGGCTCACGTTCCATCCTTTTTGGCAGACACCGGTGACGTCTTAACGCTATGGATCGGTTGTTGGGCAATCGTACGTCGTCATATTTCCAGAGCAGATGCACTTCGTATCGTCCTTCCCGAAAGGTAGTAGTTTCCTGCAGATTCGCCAATGCTCATACATCATCCTTGGAAATTAGTTGATTCTGTGGGGCGCCGATCCCTAAGCTATCGAGCGCGATTGTAAAATAAAGAGGTACTATAATTGGTAATGTATTTGATTGATTACTCGAATAAAAAAATTCTCATAGGTTTACAATTAAATGTATTGTAACCATACAATAGAATCTATGGTATGTACGATAAGATGACAATAGGAGTTATTGTTGCCACAATAGAATCTAATGTGAATTGAGACATCGACAATAGAAAAGGGGGGTTGTTATGTATCTTAACTATAGAAAAAAAAAAAAATTTCCAAACAAATTTGAGTCAGTTTCTATTAATTGTATTGTTTCACAGTTGTTGAAAATCCTCGCATATGCAGTGAATTGTAGATCTATTGTAATGACAATATGTATTTTTCATTTATCTGATTCACGAACAATAAGATTTATGGTAAGAAATAGATTTAATGATTATTTTATATTATTGTATAGTATCTGTATGGTAATTTTTATCCGGGTGTCCACCATATGGTAGTAAAATCGCATAACATAGCGATGGAAACTGTGTATTTATTCAAAGATGAATTCAAATTCAGTTCAAGCAATAGCAAACGTCAATAAATAGTAAAATAATCATAAAACTGAACCATATATCAGCATCTCTCAGTTCTGGAACTCAGATCACTCGAATGTCTCTTGAGTTTTATTCGAAAGCTAATCTAGATTGACCACCATGGTATTATCAATTGAGCAGAGATCTAGAAGTAACCAGAATTTTCATCTGTATTAAATCTATAATTTTTCATTCACCACTATTAAAGACGCTGCGAACGACAAAATAATTTGTGACAGATTAAAATACAGGTTATTTCTAGGCTAAAATTACAGCTAAACTATAACACGGGAAAATGTAAGACATGCGTCCAAGCATGACCATTTTGTATGAAAATCGAGCTTTGGCCTTATTAAATTACACTTTTGATTGTTATTTTTGTATTCTCCCCAGCGCGGAAGTAACGATCTTTGATGAAGTTTTTTTTCCAGAAGCAGATAATTTATCATCTCCATGCAAAGCGCTAGGAGCGGACAGTAATTTTATTGCTAGAACAAATAGACATGAAGAGAAAGTGTATTGATAGATCCGTAAGGGAACGGGAGGCTTTGAAATTGAATAGATGTAAGTTTGAAAACGAGCGGAGGGCATTTGAACGGTAGTATACGATCAGGCACATAACCCTTTGTCATACTACCCTATGCAGGATAGGCAAGGGGGGAAATCCCCTTGACTGACAAAAGGTTATGCAACCGATCGTGCTCTTATACTACCTATTGCTTGTTTCTAGTTCTAGCGATTTGTCCGTCTCCTAATACTGCCTAGCACGGGTGAGAAATTATCTCCCGCTGTTGGGTTTATTTTTAGCATGTACCGCCTATTTCACACATTTGCTTATTAAATTGTCAGTCACTGTATGTATCAGTAAAGTTTCAAACCTACCCCGCGAATTTTCCGTCAACTTTTCCCCGTATATCATCAAGTGGCTTCAACATGGGTCCATAATTCAAAATAATTTTGCTAGCTTTTGGTTGCAGCTAAATGTATAGTTTTCCCCCCGATACACTGAGATATTGCTTGGGTGGTAGGTACTGTCATCACCACTCATTTTGCGACAACAGCTTCCACTTCCGTAAAAAATTACTCAACACTCGTTTGCACTTAAACGGAGAAAAAAAAACGTCAACAAATGGCAAGCTCATTAGACCAAACGAGCAATCAATGTCGCGTTATCATGCCTATTCCGTGTAACAAAAGAAAATTCACAAACAACTCGAGAACAAAACGTACGCATGAAAGCCGAACTAATCAAACTAACAAATTCAATCGCATCGATCGGCTGTTCGCATGGCATTTCAAATAAATTCAAATAAATGTTCCGTAAAGTAACCCTTAGAGGTGATACGTGCGCGGAAAAGCAACGAAACTTTGCCTCCATGCTTGACTTGATTCCTTTATTCAAACATCGGTCTCTGTTCCGGAATCTAGTGCGTATCAACGACGGTCGTAGATTTCCAACCGAATGGCACGGAAGCAGCCTACCTCCACACCTGGGTAAAATATCGCAACCATAAACAAAACACATGTGGGCCGGAGACCAACATGGCTTTACTCACCTTCCCTTGGGAGTCGTGAAAAGTACGTTATGGTAGCACAGTTATTCCCTTGAAAAAAATGGTGCACGAAACGCAGACGGGGGGAATGGGTTCCAAATCCAAAACTACTGAAATGTAATGTAAATTTAAGTGCTGGGCGACCGACACATGCGAGGCGTCCTTTAGAACATACGAGTTAGTTGAGAAAGACGAGAAAACAAATTAAATCACAAACACTTTGTCGTCGAGTTGTTTTGGACGTATCAAAACCGCATGTTTTGGGTCATGTTTTGGTTTCTACCCTATAAAGAGTCACGCAAAAAGGAACATGCAACACTTATTTCGATTAGTTCTAATTTTGCGTGCATATACATTTCAGATGGGCTGCTCGATGAATCATAAGCAGGGATGCCAGATATTTTTTTCAAATGTCTGTGATAAAAATTTGAAATGTCTGGGAATGTCTATAAACGTCTTTAAATTTATTCAGAAAATTAGACTTGTTTCAACGAAATGACGTAATAAGAGAGCGAGTTATGTCATTATCGCTATTTGTGTGATTATGTTAACATGTTCTGATTATGTTAACATGTTAACTATTTCTTGGACTGTATGCAACCTTACACTATTGTTTCATATTTTTAAAGTGACACTGAAGCTTGAAGCATTCGCATAGATGACACAATTTTCTATAGTTTTTATTCCCCTGTAACGCTCTTTGTAGTTTTGTATTTCAAAATCACAATTTTCATTTGATAAAATCAACAGACTTTTTTTGATTGAACAATAACCGTTGATGGTCATCACTCATGATCATCAGTATCATTATGGTCATATGAATGATTTTTGTATAGATTGCTTCTACGGTTAGTCAGTGATTATCACTTAAATTTCTGATTTTCTGCAAGGCTCTTTGCTTTATTCTGGGAAGTTTCCTCCTGAACTTCAGGCAAAATTCCTCATGAACTTCTTGACAGCCTCCTTATTTTCATCAAAATTCACATTTAAGAACCTTACCTTCCAGAAACATTTGGTAACTTTTTCCATGAACATAGTACTTTCTGAACTTCTGATAAGTCCTATCCTGAACTACGAAAAAAGTTTTTACTAAACTTTGAGAAAGTACTCTCCAGAAATTATTGGAAAATCTTCTTAAGTTGTTAGAAGTTTCTTCCTGAACTTCTGAGAAGTTTTTTTCTGAACTGCCGAAATAATATCTTCTGAACTTCAGGGGAGTATTTGCCTGAACTTCGGGAAATTTGTTCCTGAATATCTGAGAAATTCCTGCTTGAACTACTAGAAAGATCCCCTATACTTCTGGAAAGTTTCTTCCTGATTTTATCAAAAGAATCTACCATAATTTCTGGGGTTTCGTGAACTTCGAGAAGTTCTCATTCAGAAATGCTGGAATGTTCGATTTGGAACTTTAGGGAAGCTCTCTAGCACTTCTGGGTAGTTCCAAGTTTTTGGTCTCTTCGCAACTTCTGAGAAGTCCTCTTGTGAACTTCTGAGGAGTTCCCTAATATTTTTTTTTAAATTCCTTCTTGACCCTACAGGTAGTGCCTCTCTGGTAGGTTTCTTCCTGAAATTCGGCGAAGTTTTTTCCTGAGCTCATTCTTTCCAAACTTCTGAATGGTCCCATCCGGAACTGCGAGTAAAACTTTATTCCAAAATTTTTAGGAAAATTCCCTTAAATTTGTTCTTGAAGTTTCTTCCTAGACTTCTGAGAAGTACTCATCAGAACTTTTGGGAAGTTTTCTCCAGAACTTTGGAGAAGTTTGTTCCGGAACTATTGGGAAATTCGTGCTCAAATTAAAAGGAAGCCCCCAATGCTCCTGGGAAGTTTCATTTTTTTTCTCTAAAGAATTTTGAGAAATCTTTATTCTGAAATGCAGAATTTTCTCTGTCTGAGCTTTGGAAAAGCTGCCAAGCACTTCTAGGAAGTTCCAACTAACCATTCGAGATGTTTCTTCCAGAACTTCTGGGAATTTATTTCCTGAACTTGAGAGAAGTTCTTTCCTCAGGACGCAGCGTCCTAAAGATTTTCCTGATTTTTTGATAAATTATAGGTAGTGCCGTTCTTGGAAATTTGGGAATGTTTTTTTTCTGAATTTCTAGGAAGTTCTACTTTGAATTTCTGGGAAGATCTCCAAAACCTCTGGAAAATTCCAAACTTCAGAGAAGTCCTCTTTCCTACACTTCTTTTTGAAGCTCTGAGAAGTCCTCTCCTGATTCTTGGGAAGTTTTGTCTTGAAATTCTGGTAAGTATGATCTTGGTTGCTCCCAATACTTCTGAAAAGTTTCTACCTGGCCATAGGAGAAGTTTTTTTTTATTTTCGCGGAGGTCTCTAAATTTCTCAAATATGATTTGTATTGTTGTGAATCTTGATTTTCGTTGTGACTTAATAGCAAAGGACCAATATTACCAACGCTTTGATAGTAATTTTTCGCAAGGGTTTGAGCACGCGTGGGATTGAACACTACATAAGTAGGGACTATATATTACCCTCGGAAAGGGCCTATACAATACTTATCTCCAGGCCCATTGTGCCTCCAAGTGGCCCACCTATTTCGTTTCTTCAAGGATTTCTACTTTAAATGATACCTACGATATTTCAAAATATTACAACAAAGCTTCTTTCCGTATATACTATACTATTCAGATCCTCGTACGTTTTAAATCCGAACGTCAGAGAATACCTTTATTTGAAATTTAAAAAAATATTTCAAATGTCTGTAAAAGTCTGCAACATAAATAAAATGTCTGCTAAATGTCTGCATCGTTGAAAAAGTCTGCAATAAAAATTAAAAGTCTGCAAATTTACAGACATGTCTGTGAATATGGCATCCCTGATCTTAAGAGTCTAAGTAGTAAAATTTCGAATGAGTAACCAGCTTGCTACGATTTGAACTTTACGATCAGCGAGAAAACATAAAAAATTTCGATTACAAATTACCGTTTTTCATGTCTGAAGTTCTGTGCTGGCTTTGGGGCAAAATGCTATTTTTCTTTAAGGGCCATAACAAAAAGACTTGTTTATAGAAAGGAAAACAGATTGATAAAAAAAATGAACATTTGAATACGGTCCGTCATCAACTGTTCGACGAACCATTGTTCTGATGTTAGAACAGGACCACTGTACTGCTTTTTTATCGATTTGGCGAATGCATCTTTTGATTCTATTGATCAGTTGTTTGCAGTCTTTGGCTCTGCAGTTGTTTTTGTACAACAGCGAACTCAAATATCCAAAGAAATCTTCAATTGGGCGACACTGGGACAAACTTGTTCGAGTGTCGTTTTTTGGTACATACGGGATGTTTTGGCTTTCTAAGCAGGCTTGAGTTTTTCTCGCATAATCCGCCAAAACATGTAATTTCTATTTGCATTATATTTTTGAAGAAATGGAATCAATATTTTCTTCAAACATTGATTTCGGTACACTTCTTGATTAAATTGGAAATTCCTAACATGAAAATATGGCAATATAAAGCATCAGCTTCTGCTCAAACTTATTCTTTAACTTAAATTTGACGTTCGGAGATGCAGTAGAAATGTTATCAGAATAATATCGATCGTTTCCTGGGATGAGAGTTTTTGAGAGAGGAAAGTAGCTTTCATCATTTCCGGCGTATTTCGGGTCATCCAGCGTAATTGCGATTTTACGGATCATATCTGTTGCTCTGTGTATTCTACTGCTTTTGATTTCATGTGACATTCCTATCTTTTTTAACGTCTTGCAGATGTGAGGTTGCGTAGTCTTGAACTTTTTTGCTGCATCGGATTGACGAATCGAATCCTTGCTGTTAAAAGTACTGTGGAGCAATCTAAGTCCTTTCTTGTCCATTATTTTAGCTTGTATCCGACTACCACTCCTACGAGCTTTTGCTGAGGATGCCAGGATACGATAGATGGTTGCAACTGGAACATTTTTGGTTTTAAAATGGTTCACAGTGAACTTTTTCCCGTGATATGTGTTCGTATGACAGAACTGTACAATCCGCTCGCGTAATGCTTCTTACTTCGACGGCATTTGGAACCAAGGTGACTCTAATATCTCAGGTGGTCTGTTTTGTTCAGTTGGTTTGGAAGATGGGTGGAGTAGCGGGGTATCAAATGAGATTTAGCATTGGTGCGAAAGAGTAAGGAATACTCAATAACGTATCACGCACATAACGACATTTGTTGATTGCATTTTTGCCTAGGAGTGTAGAGTTATATATTAATGTAAGCGGTATGGGCTAAACGTTTTGTTAACATACATTAGCACGTGTACTTTTTCCTCGAAATATTGGTAATCAAACCTTGTAGCCTTATGCTTCATATCAAATGGCATAGAACATAGGCCTGGCATTGTGAAACTAATCATCTCCTTTACTCGTTTGGTTTAAAATCGACCTCCGAGTTTTACATCACAGGCACTGTTACATAGGTGTAAAGGCGACAACTTCAGTATGCCGGCCCAGTATTTTGCTTGATATGGATCGTATTAGTATGCGTTTAAAAATGGCTGAAATTCTCATATACACTATTGAGACCACCTGAGATATTAGAGTCACCTCGTTTGGAATAAAACATGCGATTATGTTGGGCAGAAAGAGAGCATACATTCACATAATCTCTCTTTTCCCTGTGCACGTTTGTGGTTTGGTATGAGAGAGTTAAAATTATTCCTATTTTTAAGTTACACCCCGTTACGTACTGTTTGGTAACATCCTAAACCTAATATTCCAATCGGTGTTACGAGTTACGAGAACCTGGAGTTACGGAAAGTGGAAAGCCATCGAAGAGAGTTCTAGTTCATAATCGATTTTAATTACGGTAGCATTCTGTAAAATCTAGCAGCAAATTTAAAATGTTAAGGCATAAAACATCTATGCCCCGTAACTTTTCTAATTTTCGAGACGCCACCGGGGCACAATTTTGTAAAAAGACGGTCAAAAACATTTTCACGTTGCGCGAAGTGTGGGGAATGAGGACTCTGCATAACTATTAAACGAAATAATATAATCCACACCAAAGTGGTTGTTAGAAATTAGCAACACCTGAATCAGTGACAAAGAAAATCAACCTTCTGGAAAAATGTTAGAAGATGAAGGACTTTCGTTTTTCATTCGAAGTTTAAAATTTTCTACCTTCCAATCCATATTTCCACAATCAAATTCATTTAAAATTTTTGGAATGCATCATTCACATCGCATACCGATTGAACTCAAAAGTATGGCAAGGCTTCTACTAAACTTTTTTGTATTATGAATTAACCTTTTAGCGTTACTAGTTCATAAGATACTCTTTCAAATACAATTAATTTGAGACCCCGCTAGGACCCGCATATATTTTTTTAGTTTGTCGAACATTACGTCACATTTCAAACTGACGTTTTACTAGATACCCTTCTGAACCCAACGCAGAAAAATTCAGGAATTCTTGTTCATAAGATAATCATTCAAATACAATCTGTTTTAGACCCCGCCAAGACCAGCCCACCCTTTTTGAGGTGGTTGATTATGGCATCACACAGACACTTCAATCACCATATACCAAAATGTGGTCATCAGAGTGGATTGGTGTGTCTAGCAAAAATGTGTATTTTAATAATTTCTACAATTGCTTAGAATGTATTGAAATCATTAAATTTGAATACAAATTATCTCAAGAAAAAAAAAAAAACAGTTTTAAGTTAGTGCTTAAAGAAAACCAATTATATCTCAATTATATCAACTATATCTTTAGGCTTTAGAAACTTAGTGTCTTGAGCAACTTTACTTAAAATTACCTGCTCTACAACTTTGTCGTAGACAACAACCCGTTATTTCGTAGCTGGAAAAAATTAGAATTTGAGAGTGTAGTTAAGCCCTTATGCAAGGTTAGGTAGGTTTTTTCAAAAGATGCGGAATAATATTTTGAGCAACTCTTCTAAAGACACCTAGTCGATTAAACGATGACAAAATCTCTTGACAAGTGACAAGTCTCTTTTTAAGAATTGTGCCACTGAGGAGCGGTGATGCATCCGAAAGATCAAGAGCATTTAAAATGTTATCCAAAATGTTCCATAAATTAATCTTACCTCGCTTGGACGGGATATTCTTAGAATTGCGAGAAGACGTAGTTTTTGGGTTTGCAACCTCTTACGGTTACTTTTTAAAGGTTATTAGGAATCTCCAAATCATGTATCAATCCTAGTAGACTGGCAACAAACCAAGAAGTGTACAAGAATCCATTTTTCAATCTCGTTTGTACCATAAACAAACAAAACACTTGCCGCAGTGTCGGCCAACTGAAGATCGTTTCGGAATTTTGAGTTCGTTGGAGTACAAAAAAAGATCTGGAGGGCCGAGAATTTTTAGCAACTGGCTAACCGAATCAAAAGATGCATTCGCATACTCAATTTGAAGGCTGTTCATGTTTCCGCGTCATAACAAAGCTACGTCCAATAGCAGATAACGGATTTTTCAAATATTTCAATTGTATGAACCTTAATAATTAAAAATACCAAATGAATTTGCTAGAGAAGTAAGATCAATACAAAACTTTCGTAAATCTTTTCTTTTTTTCGCTATTTAGGTTTTCAATAATGTATTTTCAAACCGCTTTGCTGCCAATCTAGCCTGCGACATTTGAATTCTTTATACAAAAACATTGAAACGGAGTAAAGGGTAAAACGAAAAGTAGTTTCAAATATTCTTTGACATACAGTTAAGTATAAACGTTGATAAAACATATAAAAAAACAGTCTTTATTTCAGTATGATATGTTAAAAGTGAATTTGGAGATCAAACTCAGACAGAAAGTTCTGTTCTGACGTACAAACGAACTTTGCGTTTTACTCCACTCATCCATTTCTGCACAGTACTTGGAACTGGTGAACTGGTCCATGTTCTGAACAACCTTGTCATCTTTTTGCAGGGTGGGGCTGCGGACATTTTGGTGTGTTGATGACCTTTTCCACGTAATCGATATGGTTTTCCGACAACCATTTAATCGTTTAACAAGCATAATGGGCAAATGCCAAATCTGGCCAAAACAGTGGTGGAGTTATGTGCTGCTTGTATCGAGCAAAGTCGCTTGTGTTGGCACTCTTTCGTGAAAAAACTGAATGACAACGGCCGGAAACCGCAACGGCCAATAACCTTCTTGTAATATAGCGGGCCAGGAAGAGTTTTTGAATCTTCCTTAACGTAAGTTTCGTCATTCATTAATATGCACTGTCAGGCGTTCTCCGAAATTCGACCATAGAGCATCCACGATCTTATTCGGGCAACTAATTTCTGTTTAGAACTTTGTGCAGCGATTTTCTGTTTTTTAAGTTTTGAGACCATATAGTTCATTTGGTTCAGAAAGGGATATGGGCGCGTTCTATCGAGTCGGTCATAAGTGCCTTAACTAAATGGACAGCTTGTAATGATCGCTTGATGGGGGACGGAGGATCATTGCCCTGATATTCCGAAATGTAGCACGCTGTAAAATGTGTCTTGTCGTCTATAACCAAACATGATGTAATTGAGTAAACGAGTGGAAACTCATCGGGAATGACCTCTAATATGCATCCGTCGAACCATTCTGAACGACCGTTGTGAGAATATCACCATGAAAATCTCACATGCGCATAGCGTGTTACTAATCACTAATGCTTTTTGTTTATTTCTTTTCTCTTCCCTATCCTATGACCGCGAGCAATACCATATGACTTAGTCAAAAGCAGAAACATCGAGACAACACAGAGCAATACGTAAAGAACGATATAAACCCTAACAAATTTTACTTCCAGCCAAATTTTCTAACACAAGGTAAGCAATCAAATGATCACTACAAAATATACTGAATATCTACGACCTAACACATATCAGGGAAAGGAAGGGACCATCTGGGCACCCAAGTGAAACGATTTGAATAGAGTGCATGGGACTGCCTCCTCCCTATTGTTAACATATCGTGGAACGAGGGCGTGCTCTTCGACCCCATCTGTTGGATTTATTCTGTCAATCGAGGGCTCAATTCTAATGCTGTGTGTCTACTTGCTTTTGAAAGGAGATTCTCTTCCCTATTATCGCGGGTTTCGCTTAAGTGTCTCTGATTACAGGCCCACCCACACGTTTTTGGCCCTTCATACAGGAGCTTGATGATCACAAACAACAATAGAATCCTGATCAAATCGTTTTTCAGATTATTCCACTGCTATGGAAAGTTACCTTGCTACAATAGATGGTAGTATCTTATCATCATCATAATTTATATGTTTTGAGACCATATCACCGATTGATTCTTTGAATTATTCCATATGAAGCTCTTGCCTTTTTGGCCAATAATCACGCATAGGAATCGATTTGTGCTTATTGATCAATTTCACATTTGACAAATTTTGGATCACTGGCGACTTGTTTTCGTCCAGATCTCGGCAAATCGGTAGCCGTGTTTTGCGTTCCAAACTTCTCAATAATTGCTTTCACACTTGCAAGTGCTATTTTTCCAATTTGATGAAATGTCACACCTTTCACGGTACACCAAGTGCAATGACGTCTATATAAGGTCTGGCCCCGTAGCCACAACAATATTAGTGAAATGAGCAAAACTCGCTCATGACACTAATACCACTGCACTTCATGCGCACGCTATACAAAAGCTCGCAACGTGCTACGTCATACTATTTATTTTGATTCTTTCTCTCCGTGATTGTTTATTGTATGCGCTATAAAACTTAATTTTTCAACCGATTCTAGTCTACCGATGATGGAAAATTGGCTCTATGTTGCTACTCGATTGTCAAGTCTCAGCATTAGAAGGTTTGTGTGTCAAAAATTCAATTACCTCAGTTAAATTCACTATAAATGATCCATGTTATCGGAAGGGAATGCTTCTGCTCAATGAATGGCATTTGAATCATGATTATTTCCACAATTCAGCATTTATAATAAAAGTTTGAACCGATTTTTTTATCTGAACCTATGCCCGCCAATAGAATGTTCAATAGGGTAACGTCATCACTCGTCGGCTCAGCAATGTTTACATTATTTTTGCTTCCAATACAAGCAAGCAGTGCGTTGCCCCAGACCTTATACATATATACGTCATTGCACCAAGGTGCAAGATTTCTTTCCGCACTCCAATTTGAATTCGCCACATTTATGCTGCCACAACATACAGTATTAAGTGTGGTACTGGTATGCGAGAGCGTTATAAATGTTTGCAACTTCTTTTCGATTCACTCCTTATTCCTTCTTGGGCTGTGTTCCAATTCACGAAATAATTTTAATTTTACTCAAACTAGACTGATGGAAAATAGTCGATTAATTGCTTAAAATCCCTTTGTTATTGATCAAGAAACCTTCGATATGGTGTCTGTCCAAATTGAGTTGCCATCTGTCAGAAATAAGTCAGCTCGAGTAGCAAACTTAATGGATTATTTGCCATCTGTCAAGTTTAAGTGAACAGCCTTGGTTTTGGCGTTTCAAGTTTTAAGCTGAGCAACATCGCATGTGTGTGAAAAGTGTTCTGAAACATTTGCACGGTGTAAAAATTCGCAATTAGTGAACCTTTTTTTGGATAAGAATGTCGAGAGATATCGAAAACCGGAAAATGCCTAGCACAGACAAGGTATCTAACCAAAACAACTCCAGCATACTAAGTCTAGCTTTGTGACGAATATAGATTGAGAAAACCTGCGATCCCGGATCTTGATGTTTATGGCCAGTGGTCAGTGTACTTTTGTCTATCGCGACTCATTAATAAGTTCCGTTCCCAAAAGTCGCCCCCTTTACATGGTGGGAAAGTTAATGTTCCGAAGTGAATAACGACAATTCCATCACATTGAAACAATCTCGTAAACATGGGCCGGTGGCCTCAAGATAAAAATAAACGGTGCTAACAAACGCGGCTTCGGGCTTGCGACTTCCATGGAGAGGCACTGGAGCGATAAAGGAGAATGCGGAGCACATCATCTTAGCTATTGCAGACGCGGAGCACAGTCACGGTTCACTTAAATTAATATTTTATTCATGAATTTCAGGTTAGGTAAAACTGATTAATGTTCAAGAACTTACTTGGTGAAGAAATTAGAACTATTTATTCGAACCATTTCTCAAAAACAAACTCAACGTGCGTAGTTTCGGTTCAAAACAAGGGGGAATTTCCTCATTGCTTCCACACGCTGGTTCTTGATCATTTATCAATCTAATTATCATCGGATTAATAATATTTAGGAACTAATGTCGGTGAAGCGCAATAAAACGGTTTATAACTCAAGTAATCCAAAATCGAGCAATCGGACAGGTGGCGTCTTAGTTTTCCGTAATTCAGAATCGGATAAGAACAACATGTGAGATCATCTGGATTTCCTTAGCATAAGTCAATGAACTTGGATTTTTTTTTGCAGCAACTTGTTACAAAGCGTGTAAGAGTTAAACTTCCTTATTCCTCATCATTTCTGAGCTATTGTAATGTCTTCCAAGTCAATTTTTTGAATTTTAATTTTCTGAACCAATGTCATATGATGATTATTATGAGTGGTTTTTTAATTGCTGAGTTATTATTCTTCTTTACAAGCTCGGTAGGTAAAGTTATTTATTTTAATAATTTGACCGGCTTGTCGGTATTAAATGTTGACACAGAATGCAACTGATTGTATTATGTCTCCTTTCGTTTGATGCTCAGAGTCCCTAATCACACGACTTATCGTTTCCAGGTGCTTTCGCAAAATCAATTCGAGACGGTGCTTTTCGGCTGAAGCCATTTTTCCTCTTCGAAAAACTGACAGCGATAAAAATACAACAACAAAATACACTCTAAACTACTTGTATCTAAATTTTAACGAAAAAATACGCTATGGGTAATTTTTTACAGCGTTTTTTTCCGTGATCGAATTTGATGTGAGACACCCAAATATTCGCAGCCCTTTCTTACCTTGAACTATGTATGAGAATTAACCCAGCTTGGGTATTCCGTAAAAGAACTGTAAAAATCTTATTTGTTCTCCATCGAAGTCAAACAGATTATACTACCATATATACCAGTTTCGCTAAATTTTATGTCCTCTCGACTTGGTGGCACGTAGCACGAAAGTGGCAATAAATAAACTGTCTCTCCGATGGGGAGCAGAACTTCTGTGGCACCAAAGCCATCCATCAGCAGCTAGCATGAAGACGATATTTATACGATATTTCTTCGATGGTTTAAAGGGTGCTACGATCAAAATTTGGCCGAACAAGAATGTGTGTGAATTGATTATGTGTTTTATTAAAGCATGAGCATGAGCATAACTGCCTTCTCGAGTTTGCTACTCCGTTATTGCCAGGTCAGCTGTAATTACACAGACAACTAACAGATGATGATTGGGACCAATGCAAACCGGGGCCAGCCTCGCCTGAAAGCTGAAAGGGGTCACTAACGCTTGAGAGCCTATTTGGCTACATTATACTTCAATACACATAAAAATAATCTATTCTGGATGTGTGATGAGTGCGCTGAACTCTTTGAGAATTCGAAAAGCTAAGAGTTGGAAGAATTTAATGTTTGAATCTTACACTCAGCGAAATAAACTTTCGATATTCATAAGATTACATTATGATTATTTGCTATAAGGAATCAGTATGAATTTCATAAATTTGTCTTATGAAATATAATGATGTTAAAAAAATAAAAATATGGAGCAACCTGGACTCGAACCGTGAACGTTGAGGTTGAGAGTTCAGTGACTTGCCCACTAGTATATATCAACACATGCAATGAGGAAAGCTTAAAGGCGTACAAGAACAACGTCGGGTGAAACAAAATCCATTCATAAGTCAGCCTTGTGAAATTCCAAAGCATCGTTCATAAGTTGAACCTTATGAAATTCATAAGATTATTTGGTTCAGTGTACTTCCCCTCTTTGTTTACAAAATCAGATACGTCAGTTTGAAATGAAAAAGTACTCGAGTATTGTTTAGAAAAAACTGCGGGAAATTGGATGGCCTAAGACTTTAAGAACCTATTTCACCCTGTTGCCTTGAACCACCTCTTGACAATAGTGACAGATCACCAAATTTATCGAAAATGTTACGAAATTTTTGTAGAACGCGTTTTTCAAGTCACTTTGAGTTTGCCACGCTTTTTAACCAAACAAAGTTTGCACAATTTGTATACAAATCGCTGTAAGAAAACCGACCACCAGATGCGTTCCCGGATAAAAATAACCATACAATTACAATACAATAATATTATATGACACTAAAATCCATTTGCGACCATGATACTTATTGTTCGTGAAGCAAATAAATGAAAAATGCATATTGTCATATAATAGATCTACAATTCACTCCATATGCTAGGATTTTCAACAATTGTAAAACAATACAATTAATAGTAATTGACTCAAATTTGTACGGAAAATAATGATTTTTTCTATGGTTAAAATACTTTATAACCCCCCTTTCCTATTGTTGGTAACAATAACAGTGGTAACAATAACTCTTATTGTCATCCTATCGTTGTGAAAAATACTTTTAATTGTACATACTATAGATTCTATTGTATGGTTAGATTATATTCAATTGTAAACCTATGAGAATTTTTGTATTCGGGTTGCGCTTTAATGTCCTACGCGACCAGATTCTACTATTACATATTGTACCCGCCGACAGACGTTTAAGTAAGAGCAAAATTAATTGATAACTTTTTGTTAATTTTAAAATACATTGAAAATCGCTTGTTTACTAGCGCCGCTTAGTTACCTTATCGACAAATATTTTTCATTAGGGCCTAACTGACAAATGTAAACAATGACTTTTTTCACAAATTTCTCGGCATTGAAAACTCGCCTAATCAATTCACCACGGTCATTTTGAAGAGGAACAGTTCACTCACCGGTCGGTGGTTCACTCATCCGATAGAATGAGCCTGTGCACGCTATAAAAAGTTTGACTTTTACTGTGAGCCATGTTTTCAAGCATCCTGTGAGAAAGAGTGAGACAACACCAAAACACGGCTCACAGTAAAAGTCAAAAAGACAAAAGAATTATAGCAGCGTGCACAGGCTCATTGGAAGCATACATGCACGGTAGGAATCAACAACCCATTAATGGGTAAAATTTCACCCATTTTTCTAACCTGCATACAGCTGTCAAAAAATGGGTAAATACAAAAACAAGAAAATGCGTAAAATATTACCCATTTTGATAATTTGTCATTGAAAAAAATATGGGTATTTTTTACCCATAAATGGGTATTGCAAATATTTCTACTTTTCTTTTGTTTGCACTTGCCATCCACCATTCATCTTACCTTTCATCAGTTTCCCATAAGGGATTGACTATGGATTGACCTCTGCCCCGATTTTCAGAAGTTTAGAAGTTTCAGAATGCCTCGGTCGACAGGCTGCAGGGTAAGTATTATTATTATACTTTATTATAGACCCTTTACCACAGGGTAAGTAAGACTAGGTGTTATACAAAAGTACGGTATAAGAATAATTCTTTACATTGCAGGTCAGAAATATCCAGTGTCCGCCTACAATGCCTTTATGCAAGGTTACGTTTTTGAGCTCATAGGTCATATTTAACATGACCATGACTTGAAAACGAGCCGTAAGAATCCGATCCAATTTATAAATAATAATTGAGAAATTGAATTAAGATAAAAATCTTAAGGTTCATAAAATTTAATCCTAGAGGGTTTGAGCTGTTAAGTGAAATGCCTGTAACTAGAAATTAGAAGAAAATTAGTATTCTCCATTTAATTCCAACTATCTTTGCTTATCTTCGACAGATAAAGGGCGATACGGTCAAAATTTGGTCAATATCAACTTGACGTATTTCTTTCAATGTTGTATTTAAAAAACCTGAACACCCCTCATTTTGAAGGTGTGTGTGTAGAATGTTGCTCCTATTTTGATTTTGGAATTCACTCTTCAGTTGTCAAAATGCCGTCCAAGCAAGAAGAGCAGCGTATCAAAATTTTGCAAGCGCATCGCGAAAATCCGAGCTACTCGCACGCAAAGTTGGCAAAATCGCTAAAAGTTGCCAAATCAACCGTTACAAATGTATTTAAAGTGTTTGGGGAACGTTTGTCGACAGCCAGGAAGTCTGGATCGGAGGGGAAATCGAAAACCGGAAGCCGCTGAGACGACAAAGAGAGTTGCCGGTAGTTTCAAGCGAAACCCTAACCTATCTCTCCGAGATGCCGCAAATAAGCTGGGTGTATCGTCTACAACCGTGCATCGAGCCAAAAAACGAGCAGGACTATCGACTTACAAGAAGGTAGTGACTCCAAATCGCGATGATAAACAAAATACGACGGCCAAGCGCGATCCCGGAGGCTGTACTACGACGATGCTGACGAAGTTTGACTGCTTGGTAATGGACGACGAAACCTACGTCAAAGCCGACTACAAGCAGCTTCCGGGACAGGAGTTTTATACGGCAAAAGGAAGGGGAAAGGAAGCAGATATTTTCAAGCACACGAAACTGTCAAAGTTCGAAAAGAAATACCTGGTTTGGCAAGCCATCTGTACCTGTGGCTTGAAAAGCAGCATTTTCATAGCTTCCGGGACTGTCAACCAAGAAATTTACGTGAAAGAGTGTTTGAATAAACGTCTGCTGCCTTTCCTGAAGAAACACGGTTGTTCCGTACTGTTTTGCCGGATTTGGCATCTTGCCATTACGGTAAAAAGGCCATGGAGTGGTACGCCGCCAACAACGTGCAGGTGGTTCCCAAGGACAAGAACCCTCCCAACACGCCAGAGCTCCGCCCAATTGAGTCAAGCGGAACCTAAAGAAGACCAAAAAAACTGCTAAGGACGAGCAGCAGTTCAAGGCAAACTGGCTTTCTGCGGCGAAGAAGGTGGACAAGGTGGCTGTACAAAATCTGATGGCAGGGGTCAAGCGTAAGGCCCGGCAATTTGGATTTGGAAAAGCGGAAGTCTAACTGAATATTTTTCCTGAATTTTATACTAATTGAACTTGAAAAAGAAATTTAATTTGATTTTTTAAATAAACGATTTCACCGATTTACACGCGTTTTCCCTTGACCAAATTTTGACCGTATCACCCTTTACGCGTTTTCGTCTACAATGTGCAGACTTCTTCAGTGTCTCATACTAATAACTCGACTTTGTCGACTTAGTTTACACATTTAATGGTTTGACTCCCTTTTTGGGTAATTGGGTAAAATTTTACCCATTAATGGGTTTTTGATTCTTACCGTGTGGGTAGCCTCTGTGACACGAGAAATTTACGGAAGAAGCCATTGTTTACGTTTGTCAGTTAGGCCCTAATGAAAAATCTTTGTCGTTATGTCGTTATGTTCGGTTCAGTAGTTTTCGAGTATATAAGGTTCAGACAGACAGACATTTGTTTTTACATACATAGATTCACTGAGCTTTGGAAGCATTCTTGAAAACTTCGTGGATATACTTCTTAATGTTTTTTATACTTTTCAGCTCTACTTCGGGGAAATTTTCTTACTGATCAAATCTTCCAAACGAGGAGAGATGGAAAGTAAGGAATTTTAATTCCAGGATGAGTGTATGTTCTCATAGTAAGATGTGAACAGTAGCATAGATGTTTTTTTACCTTATTTATTTATGGTGTCATGGATGATGAATATAATTATGGTTACCTATATGAATTATGTTGGTATAGACTGATGCTTCAGTAAGTAAGTCTCTTGAATTTCAGAGAAGCTCTCTCCTGATCTTCTGCAATTCTGGGAAGTTTCCTCCAGAACCTTAGACAAAATTATTCATGAAATTTTTGGCAGTCGCTCCTTATTTTCTTCGGAATTCACATTTAAGAACCCAACTTTACCTTCCAGAAACATTTGGTAAGTTTTTTACTGAACATAGTTACTTTGTAAACTTCTGATGAGTCCCATCCTGAACTACAAGGAAAATTTCTACAAAACTTTGGGAAAGTACTCTTCAGAATATCTTGGAAAATCTTTTTAAAGTTGTTAGAAGTTTCTTCCTGAACGTCCAAGAAGTTATTTTCTGAATATCCGAGATGTTCTCTTGTGAACTTCAGGGGAGTATTCTCCTGAACTTCGGGGAAGTTTGTTCCTGAGTTTCTGAGAAACTCCTGCTTGAACTACTAGAAAGTTTCCTCTACACTTTTGGAGAGTTTCTTCCTGATTTTATCAAAAGTATCTACCTGAACTTTTAGGATTTCCTGAACTTCAAGAAGTTCTCATTCTAAAATGATGGGATGTTAGATTCGAAACTTTAAGAAAGCGCACTTCTGAGAAGTTCCAACTTTACTTTTGGACTCTTCGGAACTTTGAGAAGTCCTCTTGTAAACTTTAGGTGTTCTTTACTGATTTTTTTAAAGTTTGGTAAGTTTCTTCCTGAAATTATCCTTTCCAAACTTCTGATTGGTTCCATCATGAAATGCGAGGAAATTTTTATTAAAACTTTGGGAAAGCCGTCTCCAGAATTTCTAAGCAAATTCTCTAAAATTGGTTCTTGAAGTTTCATCCTGGACTTGTGACCTATTGGAAAGTTTTCTCCAGAACTTTGAGGAAGTTTGTTCCAGAACTATTGAAAAATTGGTGTCTAATTCTCAAATTAGAAGAAAGTATCCTCCATGCTCCTGTAATTTTTCATTCTGTTCTCTCTAAAGAGTTTTAAGAAATCCTTATTCTGAAATTTTGAAATGTTCTCCTCTGAGCTTTGGAAACCCTGCCCAGCACTTCCCGAAGAATTTTTTTCCTGATTAGTGCGCTTCCTGGTTAGTTCTCGTTTGATATTCGGATATGTTTGTTTCTGAACTTCTGGGAAATGCAATCTTGAATTTCTGGGAAGAACTCCAAAACCTCTGAAAAGTGCCAAACTTCAAAGAAGTCCTCTTTCCTGAAGCTCTGATAAGTCCTGTCCTGATTCTTGGGGGGATTTAAAAAATATATTTCAAATGTCTGTAAAAGCCTGCCACCTAAATAAAATGTCTGCATCGTTAAAAAAGTCTGCAACAATAATGAAAAGTCTGCAAATTTACAGACATGTCTGTGAATATGGCATCCCTGCCTCAAGAAGACTCTACTATGTCAGGTGTTCTCAATAGTGTACATTTATTGAAAGCCATTTGTTTACAGATGAAAAATGTTTTTGCTGTTGGTTGAAGGCTCATGGAGATAGTAAGGAATCACGAAAAAGCGAAAAAGTGCACGAGCTAATGTATGTAAACAAAAGATTTTGCCCATACCGTTTACATTAATGTATAACTCCTCACTCCAAGGCAAAAATGCAAACAACAACTGCGTAATACACTATTGAATATTTCTTACTCTCTCGCTCCACTGCTAAATTTTGTTTGATAACTTTACCTTCCAGAAACATTTGGTAAGTTTTTTACTGAACATAGTTACTTTGTAAACTTCTGATGAGTCCCATCCTGAACTACAAGGAAAATTTCTACAAAACTTTGGGAAAGTACTCTTCAGAATATCTTGGAAAATCTTTTTAAAGTTGTTAGAAGTTTCTTCCTGAACGTCCAAGAAGTTATTTTCTGAATATCCGAGATGTTCTCTTGTGAACTTCAGGGAGTATTCTCCTGAACCTCGGGGAAGCTGTTCCTGAGTTTCTGAGAAACTCCTGCTTGAACTACTAGAAAGTTTCCTCTACACTTTTGGAGAGTTTCTTCCTGATTTTATCAAAAGTATCTACCTGAACTTTTAGGATTTCCTGAACTTCAAGAAGTTCTCATTCTAAAATGATGGGATGTTAGATTCGAAACTTTAAGAAAGCGCACTTCTGAGAAGTTCCAACTTTACTTTTGGACTCTTCGGAACTTTGAGAAGTCTTCTTGTAAACTTTAGGTGTTCTTTACTGATTTTTTTAAAGTTTGGTAAGTTTCTTCCTGAAATTATCCTTTCCAAACTTCTGATTGGTTCCATCATGAAATGCGAGGAAATTTTTATTAAAACTTTGGGAAAGCTGTCTCCAGAATTTCTAAGCAAAATTCTCTAAAATTGGTTCTTGAAGTTTCATCCTGGACTTGTGACCTATTGGAAAGTTTTCTCCAGAACTTTTGAGGAAGTTTGTTCCAGAACTATTGAAAATTGGTGTCTAATTCTCAAATTAGAAGAAAGCATCCTCCATGCTCCTGTAATTTTTCATTCTGTTCTCTCTAAAGAGTTTTAAGAAATCCTTATTCTGAAATTTTGAAATGTTCTCCTCTGAGCTTTGGAAACCCTGCCCAGCACTTCCCGAAGAATTTTTTTCCTGATTAGTGCGCTTCCTGGTTAGTTCTCGTTTGATATTCGGATATGTTTGTTTCTGAACTTCTGGGAAATGCAATCTTGAATTTCTGGGAAGAACTCCAAAACCTCTGAAAAGTGCCAAACTTCAAAGAAGTCCTCTTTCCTGAAGCTCTGATAAGTCCTGTCCTGATTCTTGGGGGGATTTAAAAAATATATTTCAAATGTCTGTAAAAGCCTGCCACCTAAATAAAATGTCTGCATCGTTAAAAAAGTCTGCAACAATAATGAAAAGTCTGCAAATTTACAGACATGTCTGTGAATATGGCATCCCTGCCTCAAGAAGACTCTACTATGTCAGGTGTTCTCAATAGTGTACATTTATTGAAAGCCATTTGTTTACAGATGAAAAATGTTTTTGCTGTTGGTTGAAGGCTCATGGAGATAGTAAGGAATCACGAAAAAGCGAAAAAGTGCATCGAGCTTAATGTATGTACTCAAAAGATTTTGCCCATACCGTTTACATTAATATATAACTCCTCACTCCAAGGCAAAAATGCAAACAACAACTGCGTAATACACTATTGAATATTTCTTACTCTCTCGCTCCACTGCTAAATTTTGTTTGATACCCCGCTACTCCACCCGTCTTCCCTACTACTGAATAAAATAAACCACCTGAGATATTAAAGTCACCTTGGTTCGCCCTAACAGCTACCAACATGTTTTCTTATTCAATCGGGTCGGATCTGGATCCGCTCTGGATACGACCCAACATCGATGAGGTTCGCTCTCAAGGTTCTATCTGGATTCGCCACCCAACAAACATCAGTGGCGAATAACCGCTTGTTCAAGCAAATTTGGATAAGTTATTCAGCTTTCTAGAAGAGAAATCTGAACAACCTCTCCAAATTCGTTTGAACAAACAATTATTCAGCATTGATTTTTGCAGGAAAATATACACAAACATAAACTGTCAAAATAAAATGTATGTTTATGTTTGTTTATGTTTATGTTTTGCACGAATACCATCATACTGACTCGAGTCTGGATCCGTTTTCGTTCGGTAATTGTGAATCAGAGTCAGACCTGACGCAGGTTTAAAACAGAAACTAACATTAGTCGCGGTGCCCACTGTTGTTGTGAAATTGCGGCATCTGCTATCATGTCAAAATATCATGCTGACGTTCGCCTCACGCCACCCAATATTGATACGACGTTTGGACGTGCAATGAGATGCCACATGGCGGCACTTCGATGGGTGCCTTATCGCTGCAACAAAATTGATATGATAACGGCGGCTACACGCTATGAATCAAAAACCAATTAATGGGTCAAATCTCACCCAATTTTCAAACCTGTATTCTGTTGTCAAAAAATGGGTGAATAAAAACACGAAAATGGGTCAAATATTACCCACTTGGATAATTTGGTATCGAAAAAAATAGGGGAATTTTTTACCCATAAATGGGTATTAAAATATTTCACTTTTTCTTCTGTTGGATCCTGCTATTCAGCATACATCTTACCTCTCGCCATTTCGGATTTTGGATTGGGATTCCGGTTTTGGCTAATTATTTTCTATTTGTAGGATGATACAACCGAGGATACAACATCACTCGCGTTGCCCTAGATTTGCAGTAAAAAGTGGAGCATCAACTAATACTGACGGTGATAAGTATTAGGTCTGCTCATGGTGTATACCGGCTTGTGGCAACATTTTTGTGGTAGAGAACAGCAATTCTCCATGTTTTTATACTATTGGCCTGTTCATACCACGTAGACTCCTCCCTGGGGTGTGGAAGTAGTTCGCATGCCCACGGTGCACCCTAGAAACGTTAAGCTCCTCTTAATGGCTAAACAAACTACTACGGAGAAGCGCCAAATGGTGCGGGATCCGGGAAGAAGTCGTAAGAGGTCTTGATTTAGGGAACAGGAACGACCCTGGAGTAATGCCGCACTCCCAGACGTTCCAACCCCGGTCCCGGCCCTGGCTTTCTCGATCGGAGGAGGGACCAGATTTTCCATCCCGTCAAAAAAAAGACCCGTCCCGTAAACTTTTCTCCATACATTTTTTTGAAAATTGTGTATGGAGTGTAGACTTTGGTCAACCTCTCCCCTCCCTCCGATAAGTCTACGTGGTTTATGAATAGCCCCTATTCGATGAGATATAAAGCTTAAGTTTAATAAAATTGTTGCTTACGTTATTTTCCTTATGCGGTAGAAATCTAAAACCCATTATTGAATACAATTTTGCCCATTTAACAAAAAAGAGAGTCCACTAATAAAATGAGTAATCTAAATTTACGCATTATTAGGTGTATCGTAAGTTTTTCACAAATGTCAGAAAATGGGTATTTTTCACATATTTTCTAAAAATATCCTCTTAGGGAAGGTTTAAGAAAACGTGACGATCCATACAAAAAAATTTGAAGGTCCATACAAAAAACGTGACAAGGGGGTGAGGGGGGGGGGGATTGTTATAAAAAGTCATTTTTTGCGTGACGTAATTAATGGGCGTTCCCTTATGAAGATGGGTAAAAAATACCCATTTCTTCTCGTTCAACCTTAATACTCAATAATGGATAAGTCGAGTTTACCCATTTATTGGGTTGACTCCGTTTTTGGGGAAATGGAAGTATTTTTACCCAAAAATGGGTTTTTGATTCTTACTGCGTAGTTGCTTAATGTTATTTTGTGATTTCTTTTAAATTGATGGTTATGGAATTTTACACAAGCTTGAAAGGTTGTGATTTTATTGTACATCTGCTTAATACACACTCAGCCTTTCAGTGCAATCAGTGAATTGTGAGAACAAATAAACTTGAATTGTCAAAAGATAAAAAATATCAATTTGGTCAAATTTACCAACCTACGGAAAACTCCACTAGTTTGACTAGTTGTCAAAATCGTATACAATAATTTCAAACCCTGTTTTTCTTGGTCAGCAGGCGAAAGCCAAACGATCAAAGCAAACCGACAACACATAACCGCAAAACCTCACTCAAAATTTCTTAGCAACAACCGAGTATTCCATAGAAATTTCGGCACGTTTAGACCCCCCATAGGTTGTTTATGAATGAAGCCATGTTAGTTAATATCATTTAGTGAAATTGAACGTGCTTTATATTCATGAGAACAACAAAAATCGTAAGCTGTGCATCAGAATTGGTGTTGTTCAGCCATGTGGAATTCGTCGATAGGCGACGTTAATGGTAACTGGTAGAAGAAGCTTGAAAATTTGACCATTTGACCATACTAGGATAGGAAAGAATTTGGAAAAAATAAACAACAATGTAAACCTTTTCGACAGCAAGCGATGTGATAACATAAATCTATTTGGAAACGATAAATATGCAAGCCTAGGCAGTACGGACTCAGACGATTTACATTTTCAAGCCTGCTTGGTTGAAAATGATTTATGAACGAGTTCACATTGAAATCTGCCAAACTCGAACATTGCACACTGGGCCAGAATGAAAAATTAGCAGGAATAAATTATTTTCACTATGAAGATGCAATCTTAGAACAAAACTGTCTTAGGCAAAGTTGCAGCTTATAGTTGGGGCTTTAATTTGACATCAATTTCAGTTAGGGTGGCCCTTGAATATATTGAAATAAAAATTCTATCTTTCACATTTCTTGACATGAAGCAATACAATGTTCAACAAAGTTGTTCCTTATTATATTTAAAGCAACTTTGCTGCAAAAATCATAGTCGTAAGTCTTTTGTGTCATTAGTTATGATCATTTTTAAGCTTAAGAGTAGGGTGGCCCTGAAAAAATTAGTATTTTTCGCCTAACTTTTTCATTTTAAGTTTTATGGCATTGGTGTTTAAAGCAAACTTTTAGAACTTGTTTAAATACACACTTTGATGAAGAAAAAACGTAATTCTATACATCCGTTCAAAAGATATCGTGATTTTAGTCCAAAAATTACGATTTTTTCAAATTACATTATTTTTTAAAGGGGGAAAAACGGGGATGCAAATACGATTGCATATGAATGACAAAGGTAAGAGGTCTCTTTTGTATATAAATACTCAGTTGAATTTGGAAGAATTTGAGGTTAAATGGTACCTTGAATGTATGTCCTTTTTAAAATAAAATTCATGATTTTTTCTTAAATGTTGATGGCAATGACGAATAAATCACCATATTTCAATAAAAAAAAATTAATATAGTTTTTATTTATCATTTATTTGTACAGGCTCAATCGAATCAACTTTACAGAGCCAAGTTTTCATATTTGTATACAGCAGGTATCTTAAAACTAAAGTTAAGAGGATAGAGCTGTCAAGTTGTTATCGGATTGTTTGCGACCAGTCATTTTCTAGTGTTTTATAGAAAAAAAAAGTTGCAAACAACAGCATCGATTATCTTTTATTGACAAATATGATATATTACTGATAGATCACGAAAGACATCTTTAAAATCTCTGTATATTTAAAGACTACTTCAACTACAAATTTTATCAAAATAAAGCTTCTTAAGCCATACACTTTGTCAAAGATAGTGTGTTGCTAAAATTATGTTTTCATGGTCAAAATAATTTCTTCCTCAATATTTTCTTCTTCGTCCCTCAAATTAATTTTCATGATAGATATTTTTATAAAAATTGCATATTTTTACCCTTGGCAAACTGAATTACTATCAGCAAATTCATGATTTAAAATGAATAAAATGCAAATATTTGTTTTTTTTATTGAAATATAAAATTTTTTTATTGAAACATTTAAGAAAAAATCATGAATTTTATTTCAAAAAGGACATACATTCAAGGTACCATTTAACCTCAAATTCTTCCAAATTCAACTGAGTATTTATATACAAAAGAGACCTCTTACCTTTGTCATTCATATGCAATCGTATTTGCATCCCCGTTTTTCCCCCTTTAAAAAATAATGTTATTTGAAAAAATCGTAATTTTTGGACTAAAATCACGATATCTTTTGAACGGATGTATAGAATTACGTTTTTCTTCATCAAAGTGTGTATTTAAACAAGTTCTAAAAGTTTGCTCTAAACATCAATGTCATAAAACTTAAAATGAAAAAGTTAGGCGAAAAATACTAATTTTTTCAGGGCCACCCTACTCTTAAGCTTAAAAATGATCATAACTAATGACACAAAAGACCTACGACTATGATTTTTGCAGCAAAGTTGCTTTAAATATAATAAGGAACAACTTTGTTGAACATTGTATTGCTTCATGTCAAGAAATGTGAAAGATAGAATTTTTATTTCAATATATTCAAGGGCCACCCTAACTGAAATTGATGTCAAATTAAAGTCCCAACTATAAGCTGCAACTTTGCCTAAGACAGTTTTGTTCTAAGATTGCATCTTCATAGTGAAAATAATTTATTCCTGCTAATTTTTCATTCTGGCCCACACACTTAAAAATTATTCACGGGCTCGGTTAAAAAGTTAGCTGAATTCACTCGGCATTTTTGTATTTAACTGATAACTCGGCACAAAATCGAATGATGCTGAGTCTCAGCATCACTTGAAACTGAAATATCGGGTCACATCATTATTAAGCTGACTCTCGGCATCACTAGGAGCCGAGCACAAACGTTAACCAAAATTCAACCGACCTCAGTTGCCTATCAAGCCGAAATACCGGTTTAGCAGTGGTGTAAGCCTAGGTTCGGCTCTTCTCGTAAGTCGTATGTTGTTTCAGCCAGCCAGAGGATTTGACGCAAAACACCATCTATGCAGGGTTTTGCCTATAGGCATGAAATATTCAATATTTCGATGAAAATCTTATCCAAAATTTCGAGTATTTACACACAATTCAACCGAAATCTCGGTAACCCTCATTTTTGTTTGTTTTGAATTTTAACCGGTACATCAGTTTGCTCATGCCGAGATTTTCAGCTAACTAAATAAGTTTTCAGTTTGACGCAAACCGAGATTATCGGTTAACATAATAAAGCCGAGATCGAAACCGAGAGGTCGGCTGTGCGGATCTCGGTTTCAGAAAGCCGAAACTCGGCATAAAATTCTAAGTGTGCAGTGTGCATTGTTCGAGTATGCATTGTTGACAACCTGAATCATTCAGGCTTTTTGGGAAGGTTTTTTTGTTATAATGTTAACTTCTTCGTGGAGAAAATGATTTCTACGATTCGATAATATGACACAACCGTCTTTCATGCTCTGTTTCGCTTTGTTAGTTGGTAACACTGATTTATGTAGATTCGACTGCTGGATCACCGAATGAACCCTTCGTAGACAAGTCAAAAAAGCCAAGAAAGCGTAGAAAGAAATTGTTTGCTGAAATTTGACTAATGATAGGAAACTCAACATAGAGGAGCAAAGATCCACTTGAATTCGAACCAACTAAAGGAACTGTGAAAAGCATAGAAAATAGTGTAAACGACAATGCGTTTGGAAACATGCGATTAATATCCGCTCATCTATGTTTACTCTTTTATCGAAAGCCAACTAATCTCTTGTCTACGCTTTCTTTGGCTTGTAATTGATCGAGGGAAAGTTTTGGGCGCCTGTTAAAATTCATTTTATTTTTCAATGTACTGTATTCGATTCTCTTCACTTTGCGGTTTGTGCTAAGCTATTTACTCGAGTTAACTTTTTCCATGGTCTTAAAGCGATCTGAAATTATTAGTTTGATTCATTTGCTAAGTCATAGTGGAAATTATACCTGTGGGATCAAAACATATTTCCCGACTAACTAACTACTGGTTTTATTTTGGTAAGTTTTTGCAATAATATTTCAAGTGGAACTCTACGCTCACCCTTTATTAATGTGTTCATTACTTAATCGCTAATGCTCGGTATCATTTTCAACACAGGTGTTTCATTATAACCAGCACAATAGCAGTCATCCTCCAATTATCTAAGGAGCCGAGAAAATTTACCACCAGAAAAGTCTCTTGACCTCTGCGGTTATCGAGCGCGCAAAGTACATGGTTGATTTATAGACTCACCTTGTCTTGCTAGGCTAAGAGACCAGATCACTTTAATGACAAGGCATTTATCTTCGCTAATGTTGACGGCGCAGCACTCCTAGCAGAAACAGGAAGGCATCGCTTGCTGAGCAGTTAAAAAGTTGCGACGTTTCACTTGTGCTGTCTGCCAGGAAAGTTCACGGTGTCGAGAGTTACAGCGTTTCAAAACAACCCCATTACACATACTTTTGTTGTAAATATGCAAATAGAATCTCAGCAACCAAGTTCTTAAAAATGATTGCCTATGCTATCACATTGATATGCCTCACGAAAAGACATTTCTCTCTTGGCATTTCTAAGCATTTCAAGGCATTATTGTTTATTACAATCTTTAGCATTGATTTCAGAATTTTGTTTTACAAAACCTGCCTGACAAGCTAGACAAAGGCCTGTTAGAATACGAAATATTTTACAGAATCATTTTTGCGACAAATGGCACACCTTATACCGAGCCGAATGATAAGATTTCAATCGTTCAACCCTAGAATTTTATGACCGTTGTTATTGTGTCAGCCGTTAGTTAAAGTGAACTGGCTTAGAACGTGACATGTATTGCAAAACTTTGATAATAGGATTCTAAAAAAAACTACTGTGAGTCATTCTAGAAAAAAGTTATTATGGAAAATCGGCATGATATTTCTTCGGGACAATTTAGGGTTGCATTCACCTGAACTCGTTATTGAAAATTGCTCTGAAAAAATCAAAAGTTAAAGGTTCGACAGAAATCCAAACAAATCCTTTTCTCATTTGTTTTCCTCAAGTAGACTGAACCAAAACATCACCCCAAGATCGTCTGAAATCGATTCTGCCCTTTAACGAAAAGCTTGCTACAAGCCCAAAGAGCATTGTATGCTATTGAGATTGCATACTTAAGGTGGTCGTTCCAATTCAACTTTTGATCAAGCACAACTCCTGAATATTTAGTTTGCTTAGATAGTTAGAATTGTACTCCTTCCAGATGAAGAGCTGCAATAACGGATGGCAACTACAATTTTGGAATTTCCTTCTCAAGCTGTCAAAAAAGACAAACATAGTTGAAGAAGATCTGATTTATTCATGTTCATGTCGGAACAGGAGCGTTGTACGGCCTCCATGTCAACTTTGCGAATGCATCTCTTGATTCTACCAATCAACTGTTTGTAATTCGTGGCTCTCCAGTTATTTTTGTACACCAAGGAACTCAAAACCCCGAAGAAATCTTCGATTGGGCGACACTGAGGCAGATTTGTCGGGTTGTGGTTTTTGGGTACAAATGGGATCGAATGGGTATTCAGGAACGATTGTGTTTTTATGGCGTAATGCGATGACGCTTTATCCGGCCAAAACACGTATTGTCCATCAGCATGATGTTTTTGTAGAAACGAGATCAAAATTTTCTTCAAACATTCGTTCTGGTACACATCTTGATTGATAGCCAAACCAGAGGGCTTGAACCATGGCTTAGAAATGCCTTTCTCGGAAATGGCAATGTACAGCATCACTTTCTGTTCAAACTTATGTTTAAACTTATATTTTATGTTTGGAGGTGTAGTAGAACTATCCGTTGAATAGTATCGATCGTTTCCGGGAATCTGCGTCTTCGAAAGAGGGAAGTAGCTTTCGTCCAAAACAAAACTTTTTCCGGAATAATTTTTAATCAACCAACGGCATTGGGATTTCAGCGTTGAAATCTGTGCATCAGTATATTCCGGGGCTCGTGTCTTCTTTCGGCTCTTTATTCCGACTCTTTTCAATGTTTTGCAGATGTACAGTTGAACTTTTTTGCTGCATCCCGTTGGCTCAGTGAATCCTTGTTGTTGAAGGCACGAGAAAGAGAACGAAGTCCTTTTGCGTCCATAATTTTGGCTGGTCTTCCACTACCTTGCTTGCGAGCAGTTGTTGGGGATCTTAGGATATGGTAAACAGTCGAAGTCGCAACATTTTCGCTTTTAAAATGTTGTACCGTATATGTTTTGCCGAGATTTCTGTGCAGTTCGTAGAACTGTACAACGCGCTCGCGAAATACTTCTTGTTTCGACAGCATTTTGAGCAAAACTGAGCAAGCATAAACAAAACAGAAAATACTAGCAGAAAGAGGAGAGAAAGAGCTAACGCATACACACTCTTATTTCTCTCTGAGCTCGTTTGTTGTTGAGCATAGAGGCCTCGAAAAAATTCCAAAATTTTAATTGCCACCCGTTAGTATATTTTCTTTTCCTTGTAAATGGTATTATAACAGTTTTCGAAGGATTAACGAAGAGTTCGTCAAGATTACACCAACTGAATGTGTAGTTTGGGGCTGATTGCATTCTATTGGAAATAGTGCACTCACATTTACCCCTTACTGAAATGATGATGTCATCAGCAAATCCAATGACTTCATAACCTTTGTCAGCTAAATTGTTTAGAAGATCTACCACAACGTGGGAGATAAAACTCCCCCTTGAGGACAATCTCTTGTTGGTTTCGTCGTCAAAGTAGATCCTCCTAACTTTGCTGTAAATATGCGGTTGGTTAGCATAGCATGTATCCAATTGGAGATGCACATGTCAAAACCATATTTTCCTATAGCTTTGCTCATGAAACAAGACAGATTTCCTTAGCGTCAAAAGACTTCTCTATTTTTGAAATCAATGTATGAAGTGCTGTTTCTGCTCATTTTCCAGCTTGGTAGGCAAACTGGGATTTGTTCAGTGGTCTTCTGTTCAAATATGATGATTTGATGTGAAGATCAATGATTTTTTCCATCATTTTTAGAATGACAGATTTAAACTAATTGGTCTGTATGCTTTGGGTGACTTGTCCAGTCACGTTTCCAAGCCTTGGCTATAAATATGACCCGGACTTCTCGCCATTTGTTAGTAATATAACCTAGTATCATACTGGCCCTAAACATCTCTGTCAGAAGAGGAACAGTGATATCCTTGCTTTTTTTAACAGCGCCTGATAGATCCCATCTGCGCCTGATAGATCCCATCTGATCCTGGAGACTTAAAGGGCTTTAAGGAGTCCACTGCCCACTCAACCCTCGAATTCGTAAATATAGCACTGGCTATTTCTTGAGCTCTATCTTCGTCTCTTTTTGAACTAGATTGAGCTGCAGTGAAGTCCTGTGTGTTATCAGAAGTCATTAGGATTGAGCCTGGATAGTGTGTATCCACCATAATACTAAGTGATTCCTGAGAATCGATTGTGAACTGTTCGTTTTTGGGTTTTAAACTGCCGAGTCCAATTGCTGCTCTTGGTGCAGTTTGCCTGCTATCATAAAGAAGCTTACATTTTTGTGTGGAGATACCTGGTATCCTATTATTTTTGAACCAAGGCTCTTGAAGAAGAGCCACGTCCAAGTTTTTGTGCATTTACCTTCTGTATAGGACACTGCTTGCTCCCTTGGCGTGGTGAAGGTTCACCTGAATAAATTTGATTTTAATCTGCATTTTGTTCGATTCCATTTTTCAGGGACATTTGGCTATCCCTCTGATTGGAATGGTTTCCAATTACTTGGGTGCCTGCCTGTTTTTGTGCATTCGAAGCCGAGTCCTTAATGCCTTTAGAACGACCAGCATAACTTTCCAAATTTCCAGTACTCAAGTATCAATAAAGGGCGTGAATAATCCCTCTGGAAAGAAAAGATATTGGACTTGTCTGACCCTGACTTCTGTTTACCATTAGCACCACTGGCGCCCCTGGTATTGCCCTCTAGGTCTGAGCAACTCCTTTTACCATTCTGTCCAGAGTTGGCATTCTTCCCTTCATTGGAGACTCCTGTTTTGGAGTCTACAGCTTTGGATTTTGATGAACTTATTGGACTTTTTAATGGATATTTGTCCAAATTTGTAATTGATGTGCACATCCCGATCAATAAGCGTCTTCATCGACAATCCATCGACCGTGAATGCCTACTTAATGTGCAAATCGTTGATCACTGAACGATTTAGGATTCTCCATGCATCGGTGCAGAGGTTATCGTTTTGGCTTTCGATAACCGCTCTAATGGTGTTGTTGTCATATCCTACACTCTTTAGGAAGACTGGAACAAGGATGTCTGGCTTTGGAATGTTGTTCTCATCAACGGCCAGAAGCTCCGCGTCTTTCCACGGAACTAGGGTAGGGACTAGCTTTATCAACCATTCGGATGTAGATTTTTCGAGACAGTTAATAATCATATATCCTGTTTTGTAAGAGCAATTAGCAAACTTTGGCTTTAACTGCTCTTTTCGCTAAAGTACAACGGCCTCAAAGATTGCCTCTTCAACAAGATTCTGCTGATGCTCAACGATTGGATGGTTGTTTGGGAGTATTCCCACTTTAACACGGCTAGTTACATTGCTGTAAGAAAGTTGGATGGTTTTTGCAAGATTCCATCACTATCTTGGCTCTTAGAAACCCCAGAAGTATCACCTCTTGCGTTAACTAGCCTTTGGTTCAACGAAGCAACTTCGCTTGTTTTAACGTTGTCTGTTGCATTACCGGAATCCTTGATTCGCTTAGGGTCAGGATTACCGTCGCTAGATCCGCTAGGATCCATAGCATTGTCAGGTCTTTTTACCGGATCGACAGAGGGAGGCTTCGCTTGAGCCATTTTAGGGGCTTCTAGTTTACTATAGCCATGCTGAACTAGCTTCTTCATGCGTCTCTTCAGCGCTCCATTATTTTTAATCAGGTTTGTGTGCAGTCGGATTAGTGTCACTTACTCTGCGACGATTATCCTTGGTGGTGACATTAATACCGTCATCTTTATCACTCATCACTTCATCAAGGGCATCATGCTCTGGGGTGTTGAGAATAGACGACAAACATGAAGCAACGTCTTCCAGCGACTTGCTTTGAAGGTTGTCGTCATTCAAGTTTCCATCAATCTCCATGCCGATGGAATTTTGATCGTTGCGTACATCAGCTGTATTGGACAATTCCAACTCGATGAAGGACATCCCCACGACCTGTTGACAGGTGACATTTTCGTCCGGGGATTTGTTTATAATCCATTTTTACAAATGTTTCGTAATCCATTAAAATACAGCCATCAAATTTCGTAAAAACTCATTCGTATAGTAATCGTGCTCGCTTTTTGAACACTAAATTTTGTTTCAGGGAGCGATTTGGATGTTTATTGGCACAAAAAGACTAACATCCTTCTCTTGAAAGGATGTTACGCACGATGGAAAAGTTGGATCGTATTTCTTTGCCAAATCACGTATGGAGACACCTAGGTTGCCATTGACGTACCTCAAAACCTTCCTCCTCAGCTATTTATCCCTAGTGTCGCTTTTATGATAGATGCGCTGTGCTCTTTCCACACTCAGAGTATCCTTGTAACGTTTGATTACAAGACACACCGCTGACTTTGGGAATTTCAACACTTTCGATATTTTTTAGGCAGACCACGAAGGATTCTCTAGATGTTTGTGCACAATTAATTTTCTTTTCTCAAGCTCCACGATCCGTAGTTTCGATATGCATCATTTCACCAATTTTTTCGTCAATGAAACATCAACAAATGCTTGTCAAACGTTTGTTGTTCCAACCACCAGGGACGCCGTGGTGTATTAAACCGTGCGTTCAGATTTACTTTGAATCGAGCTTTAGTATTTAATCTATTCTCAATTACGGTTAACCCTACTGTCTCATGATCGGTTATTTTCAAACCAGTATCGACTACTGAACAGACAGAATTAAAATGAGATTAAACATGATCAATTCAAGTTCTACGGTGCCTGGAAATACGCATATATTCATCTACAGTTTGTCTCAAATTGAAAAAGTTAGCTAGGACCTTTTGAAAACAATTTGGTAAATTTGTCAAATGGTGTATAATCGTAGGCATTACGCCAAATGTTATTCCATAAGCGGTGTTTTGCATTGAAATCACCGATAATGAAGCAATCGGTAGTAGGTCTAAATTTTTCATTATTGGTAATTTCGATGCAAAACAACGCTCATGAAATCAAGCTCAAAGCTATTCCTATGGTAATAGACTGTTTGATAATTGATCTGCAGGCTATTACGCCATTCAATGTCCAAGTATCTCAACTGGTTTCAGCCAGAAACTTCCCAACTTTTGATTTGGAGCATACTAGTTCAAGTTAACATTGTGACCAATTGATTACCCACGCAAACTTCTGTTCTAATCATATTTCAGGAGCATTTGAAATGTTCCAAGATATAGTTTTCAATTATGACAGTTGTTCTTTTAATTACCGTAGAGCTGACATGGAACCTTTATTGAACATTTATGGACTCTCAATGATATAGTTATCATTAGCAGTGACGTAGCTGAGGATAACTAGCAGTGAGAAAATAGGTGAAAACTAAGAAAAGGAGAACAAAACTAAGCTTTGTCCATAGAAAAGAATGTACACAACAAAAAGTAGTCGCCGAAAATGCCTTAATACGGTTTTCTTAGTGTACGCAATAGCTAATACGAACACCAATAGACGAATTTCACACTAACTCGTCTTCGTGGTTGGCAGCACCCTCTCAGAATCCAATGAAATTCCAATCAATCAAATTGAAGTTTCTAAAGAACAATTTATGCTAATCCATTGAAAATTTCAATTGAAGGATTTCGTAAAAATAAGAGTCCGTTGATGCATTTCTACCTTCTGGCAACTCCATGTTTTGATGTGTTGATGTCCATGGTCATCGGTTTAATACCAACCGGAAGAGACTTGGTCTCATACAAAATGATTTCATTATCTCTAATCCGCTCTAGCAATCGCAATGTTTTGTGATATATTGGACGGATTATTATAATTTGAGATAACTCAATGCAGACGTCTTCCAAATTTGGCAGATCGACAAGCGATTGGAGTAGAGCATAGAAGAAGACCGGAAGAATAAGCGAAGGTTCTGCGCGTGTTTATAAACAAAAGAACCTTCATAACAAAACGGATCACCGGAAAAAATCCAAACATAAGCACTTGGTACTATTTTGCATGACAATGGCATAACACAAGAATAACGGAATAGGTTCATTGCTAGGAAATCCCTCAATCAAATACATATTACTACAAGTCGAGAATACTCGTATGAACTAAGAAGAAAGCTACTATCAATGTTGATGTTCATTAATTCTCATTCCAAATTTGATTTCGAAAAAGTTGCTGTGCTGGTGAATTTAGTGCACAATGTGTGAATTGCACACGGTTTTTGCAAATTTTTAGCAGTTTAAAGCAACTAGAAATTAGAAGAAAAATTAGTATTTTCCATTTAATTCCAACTACCTTTGCATATCTTGACAAATACGCGTATTTCGTCTACAATGTGCAGACTTCTTCAGTGTTTCGTACTAATAACTCAACTTATTAGTACAAGTCACTGAAGAAGTCTGCACATGGTAGACGAAATACGCGTATTTGTCAAGATATGCAAAGGTAGTTGGAATTAAATGGAAAATACTAATTTTTCTTCTCATTTCTAGTTACAAGTATTTCACTAAACAGCTCAAACCCTCTAGGATTCAGTTTAAAGTAGTGATTTGATTCATTTTTATCTAGAAGTACTATAAATGGATATAGGAAAGTTATTTTCTAAATTTTCAGCATGTAATTAAAAAAAACAAACCAACAAAACAAAACGGATGTAATTCTCTCTCTCTCTCTCTCTCTCTCTCTCTCTCTCTCTCTCTTTCTCTCTCTCTAAAAAAAATAAGCTCGCCCTACCCTATTTGAAATCCTGGCTACGCCTATGACTGTATGTGTGCAATGATAGAGAACTCGTTTTGCCACTGTCACTTTTATTCTGTAGAATGGCGTCGAATCAAGAATGCGTGCGCAAACTAATTGTGCACAAAAAGGTGAAAATCCGGATGTGTCGTCTTTGAATTTCGCAACATCGACGGTTATTGAAGTGCTAAAAACATTTCAGGAGCACCTAACGTCAAATATAGACGTCAGTTCCGGAGACAACCATAATTCTCGATTCGTGGCGGAGATAAAAGAATCAAAGAATAATCGAATATCTCAGTTCGAGATGTGGCCAAAAAAGTAAAAATGTCTCCACCGTTCGTCCAAAAAGTGAAGAAAAGGGCGGGTCTAAAATCCTTCAAAATATGTGTGGCTCAAAATCGTACCGTTACGCTGAACAAGAGGGAACAATCGTGACCGCGGAAATTATATGACACTAAACGCTGACTAAAAGTAAATTGGTACGCCCCTCGTGCGCCGCTAGCACGCTTCTAGTGTTGGGAATCGAAAATCTTTGACAGGGGGTTTGTTTACACTTCTATAGAGAATAACTGGTGCAAGTTTGATCAAAGTAGTCGATCGTGTTCAGAAATAACCTCAAAAGGAAATAGACAGAAGAAAAAATATTGTGCACAAACACCAGGAAAATCTGGAGTGGTCCGGTTCTAAGCTGGTTAAAGTGCTGAAGATGCCGAAAACAACAGTTTATCGAAAGCTCAAAACCTACAAGGAAACCCTGAGTGTGGAAAGGAATCAGCGGACCTACGAAAAACTGGAACCAGGGATCGTCAGCTGTGCAGCAAGGTGTTGAGGTGCTTTAGAGCCAACTCCGGTCTTTCGATCCGAGAAGTGGCCATAAGGTACAACGCCATTTTTCAAACGGAGCGGAACATCCTTGCCAGGGAAGGATACAAGTCTTACCATCCAAACTGGCACATGAAGCAGAATTACGTGGCCAAACAACGTGCAAGGATCTTGCACGTCCGTGTTTTGACGAAACACAAGGCCTGCACTTTGATCGATGACGAAACGTATGTCAACCTCGATTTTAAGCAGCTTCACGATCAAAAGTTTAACATCGCGACTGGACATGGAGATGTGCCGGGAAGATTCAAGTTCGTTTTTACTGACAAGTTTGCGAAGAAGGCCATGTTTGGCTTTGTCTCCAAGCTAATGAATCCTCCGAATTACCCGGAATTATGACTAATCAAAAAATACTGGCTAATTTCAGAGCAACGACTTCGACGAAGCGGCGGGACAGTCAAGGACATCTAGCAAATGTGAACTAAATGGAACACGGGCGCTGATGTGCGCCATCAAGAGGAATGATCGAGATTTCATTCGAACTGGAAAAATTTAACCATCTAATGCTGTAACTTTGAAGTTTCAATAAATGTACGGTAAACCACTAATGGACTTTTTAAACACGTTGATTTACAAAATAATGGTCTTTTTGTGCTTACTAATTTACTTTTAGTCAGCCTTTATGTTGAAAGAGTACGACTGCTTGATAATGGACAACGAAACATACAGAAGAGCTGATTCAAAGCAGATTCCGGCACGAGAGTTTTGTGCATGAATTCAAAGAGGAATTGTTGCTTTAAGTTGTTGGTTAATCAACATTTTGACCAAAAACAAAAATTGTCAAAGTTTCCAAAGAAATTGCACGTATGGTAGGCAATATGTGGATGCGGTCTCAGATCACAAATGGAAGGATATCTTAATGGAAGGATGTCTTAATAAACGACAGTTACCATTTATTACGAAACACAACTGTTTGGTGCCGTTCTGGTCTGACCTAGCATCTTGCCATTATGGAAAACTGGATCAGAATTGGTACATTGCTAATATTGTAAATATTGTCCCAAAGGAGTACAATCCACCAAACTCGCCTGAACTCCGTCCGATAGAAATGTATTGGGCTTTGGTCAAAAGGAATCTTCGAAAAACGAATAGCATAGCGATTGAAGAGAAGACTTTCAGGCGCAACTGGCAAAAGGCTGCGAGTTAGTGTCGGATGACACTGTACAAAAACTTATGGAATGTGTAAAACGAAAGGTACGAGTATTTGGATACAATCCATCCAATTGATTAAACGAAATATGTTCTTGAACTATTGAATACACGTTTTATACACGTTAATTTTCCCATATGTTTTTTTGAACAACACTACACTGAAAATTAATTTTAGTTTATATAACGAAATCGAAGGCAGAGCTAACGACTCTATTCGTTGTTCACTGTAACGAAACTGATTTGTTGTTTTTATGACGATACCTTCATAATTAATTAAACACGCGCAACTGTCAACAGCACGAACCGCTTGTTCACACAGAAAGAACATTCGGGCATTCTTCGAAAACAATACAATACAAACAATACGAACATTTTGTCACACATTAAAAAAAAAAGTTTCTCTGGTGGTTGCATGAATGACTGACAGATCTACTATATGGAGTTGTCCATCATTTTTTTATGTTTCTAACATGGGATTCGATCCTGTATTGTTGGGAAGAGCTGCTACTGAATACGCGGTTAATCTCACTAGGCCATGATTCGTGTGAAGAATGATTATGAAGTTAAGACTCTCGACAGCGCTTTAATTTTTATTTTGGGATAAATAAACCATTCCCGCCCACCCCAGCAGCAACATAATCATGCATGAGTACGATAAAAGAGAAGCAACGATTGGCTGGTCTTTATGAAATCCATTTCGTGCATTATACAAAAAGGTGTAATGATAGCATTTCACCTGATAAAAGCAATATGAACGTTTCATCCTATTCACGAGAGCTTTGTTCTATGTACAAAATCTATGTTTACAAAACCAGTGACAGCTAATTTTCAAAAATAAATTTTCAGTGTACTTTTCCGTTAACTACTGTTTACTGTGCTGTAACCGTTTGTTACAGAATTTATGTGATTTTTAATTTGAGCTTATTATTTTAAATGTACTGTTACGTCCTTATACATTTGTTTGGTGTTGGTTAGTAGGGTTAAGTAAATATGTTCAGTAGTGTAATTTGTTAGTAGGGATTCGAGAAAAAATTCAAATTGTATAACAGTAAAGTCGGGAGAGGTTCCATGTCAGTGGGTAACTATTGGAAGATGATTCAGGCGGAAAACGGAAAATGGAGTACGCAGACATAGTAGGACGACATAGCAAAGCGAAGGGTCAAAGGAGCCACGAATGATCAACCATTGCTCAGAATTGTCCAGGCGTTCGCGTGTGAAAGGTGTCTTAGGAAAGTAGTGAGTGGTCGCTAATACAGCTTCGAGTGAGATCAGTTTAAAGTTCAATTCAGGTAACTTAACAGGTGGAGTGCCTTACATGAGCAGTATAATTATACAGTTGAGCTAAATCCACTCGATACCCTCACAGGACCTTTTGTGTTACCGTTTTGGTAGACACCGCTATCTGCTCCGTTGACGAGGTCAACCGACGCGCACGCGATACGGCTTAGTGACCCCAGTGGTCGCTAAGTCTAAAAGCAAAGGATATTCGCTTCCTCTGGCCGACAATTTTCAAGAAGCGACTTGTCTCGGGAGTCCTCCCTAACCGCAAAGGAGACTTCCCCTCTCGGCAGAGTCACTCCGGCCTTGCCTGGGCTCTGCCGATTTCAGTCTATGAGGGATGACGCCTGGGAGGAAACAGTGATTTCACGCGCCAACGAAGTCACTTTCTCACACCACCTATCAGCCATCTTTGACCCCAATCGCCAACCGAATCCGGATAGTTCGTGGATCGAAAAGTCCGCCGTGCAGCAGCGAGCGCTCGCCCAACGTTGTGGAAGCAGTCCCAGATCATCATTTTCATCATCAACTCCAGTCATGACCGGTACGTTTGAAGAACAATAAAACCACCCACTTTACACCACATCCACAATAGTAGCCATTTTCCACCAAACCAACCCACCCAATAGTTCTTTCAATAAAGCCTCCATTTTTGTATCTCAGTACACATTTCTCAAAAAAGTATAATCAGGTGACAGTATCAGCACAATTTGTTCGCGAAGCCCCTCCAGATTACCCAGTAGTAAGCCGATCTTGAGACACAGCTCGAGAGGTCTCTTGCTACTGAGCATTTACCGGGATTACAGACAGTAAAGTTACAGTGCATAGTCTTCAATAAACACAAAACCAATGCTCCACGATTTGACAAACCGAACAACAATCAATCTTGCTCATGGTCAATCCCAAGCAGTGTATCTTACAACGCATAACATTGCTTAAAAGCTCAATTAATATTGAAATCACTGAGTTATATAAATCGCGATTTTCGTGGACCGGCACGGTTCCATAGATTTAATAATTTGATATGATAATACAAATTTCAATATACCATCGCAACGTTTATCTGGCATTGTCGTCGGTTGACTGCCCAATTGTATTTTTTTTATCCCAGTTATTAACCTTTCGCTAATTATCGGACGCTCGTTTGGTTTGAATTAGACATATAGATAAAATGTAAATTTATCGAATCATTTGTATTGTCTGTCATATATGGTGGTTCTTCCTTCACGCTCTACATGCCATTTTATTAATGATAAACCTTAAGTTTAAAAATTGGTCTTATCTAGGCTAGTTCCCAAAACATCCGGAATTGCGTGATATTTAATATATAAAGTGACTAAAAATTGAATTTCATCAGATCGCAACATTGCATTTAGCATTGGTTTATCAATTCCGGTTCTATTTTGGGAATTGGTAATGCCGAAAACTCAAGTTCGTGATTACAAAGCAGCAATCCATCAAGCTCACGGTCATCCCCAGGCTTAAAAAAGCTCACTTTAAATTGGAGAAACAATCCGCTATATAAATCGCGGTTTTCGTGGACCGGCTCGGATCATACAAAAGTAATAAATTTATATGAATACAAATTTCAGTGGACCAGCGCGAAATTTATTGTACAGTGCTGTCGGTCCACTACTCAATTCTATTTTTATCCCAGTTATAAACAGCTAGTTGACTGACGATCGTTTTGTTAAAATTAGTTCCATAGCTAAAACCTAAATTATGCAAAACATTGCTATTTTGAGTGATTTACAGCGCTGCCTTCTTCCCGTTCTGTCCGCTAAATGTGCATTTATATTTTTTGAAGTTATGATAAATATTAATGGTATTTTGGGATTGATGCGCTGGAAAAGTTTTGGTGTGTATTTTTGGACATGGAGAGTCTTACGCTCACTTCGAAAGACGAAATAATCGAGCTCTTGATGGATTGATACTGTTTCCCTAATTCATGAACATGTTTTATTTTTGGCCATCGGAATCACAGGTTGAACGTAATTTAACATAAAACATTTATCTGGCTATCTGGCACAATGCTTACAATCCAGCCTACAAATATAGACTGTTACAGAAAGAAAGAGCACACATTCAGTTCGTTTAAAAACATGTGTATTTTTATTTATGTCAGCTTCTATTCTTACATATGGTTTCTCAACGTTATTTATCAACAGTTGAACGACTTTTCATGACTTTTCACGTATAAGCAAGTTCTCGAACTTTTCCTTTAACTTTCTTCATACGGTTCCGCACAGATTGATTACACTGAAAATTAACTTCAGTTTATATTACAAAATCGAAGGTAGAACTAACGAATCTATTCGTTGTTTTCTACAACGAAACTGATTTGTTATATTCGTGAAGGTACCTTCGTAATTAATGCCACACGCCCAACTGCCAAAAGCACGAAGCATTTGTTGAAACAGATAGAACACTCATGCATAGTACGAAAACAATACAAAGAGCTTCGAATATTTCGTCAAAAATTAAAAATAAATGTCTGCACGAATGACTGACAGATCTGCTATATCGACTCAAAATGTAATTGAACCACCGCAACCACGTGGAGTTGTTCATCGTTTATCGTACTGAATCCGTGGTTGATCTCACTAGACCTTGGTGACTTGCGATAAGATACTTGATTAATGAATATGAAGTTCTAGCTCTTGACAGCACTTTAATTTAATTTAATTTTAATTTTCGTGGTGCATCGCAGTAGCCACACCATCATACATGAGTACGATAAAAGAGTAGCAGCGATTGGCTGGTCTTTATGAAATCCATTTCGTGCATGATACAAAAAGATGTAAAGATAGCATTTCACCAGATAAAAAGCAATATGAATATTTCATACAATAAAGGAGACCTTTGTTCTAAGTACTAATTTCATGTTTACTAAACCAGTGATAACTTATTTTCGAAAATAAATTTTCAGTGTAGCAACGATTTTAGACCCTCTTGTTCAATCTCTTTCGTACTTTTCCACTGTACAGCTAGTTGAAGTGTAGATATTTTTTGAAATAAATTATGAGTTCAAAATCGTTCGATGGCACGAATTTAAGGGCAATTTGAGGGATTCTTGTGCAGAGGTACAATTATCTGGTTTTCCGATTTGTACCAGTCCATGGTCAACTTAGCATAATGACACGAAGCAATGTTGGGACAGAATATTACAGGATAGTCATGTTGGCAGATCAGCGGCAACAGATATTCTAATATGTGCATTCATTGCTTCATTTACGATGCATAGCTTCGTCTATTCACCGCAAGAGCGAATTGCCTGCCAGACCATCGCCTTTTTGTCAAATTTCTCAGTGAAAATTGAGAAGTCAGCCTTGTCAGCATCATCATCTTCACGAATCGTATAATATTGCGATCTCGGCAATGCTTTATAGCCCAACTTAGAATACGTTTCGTCGTCCATCATTATGCAGTACTTATTTTTGGCGAAAACTGTGTCATACAGTTTCCTCGCCCGGCGGTTTTACGCTGACTGCTTGTGTAGGACTTCTTTTTGGATGCTTCTGCTTCTTGTCCGTCTCTAGTTTCAATCTCTCTTTAGCTCGTTGAACGTCGGACCTCGAAAAGTACAGTTTAAAAAAATACTCGTCCGATTTTGCTGTCCAATTTGGAGTTCGACGCTCCTTTTTTCCGTCCACTTCGTGGCAGGCCCGCAAGGGAATACTCCTCTCCGAACTTCCGGATCGCAATATGCAGCGCTTCCATACCAATGCACTATGGTCCAGATCACGAATTTACGAGGAAACATGCTCCCAGCGCCTAAACTTGAAATTTTACAGCAAAGTGATGTTCTACAACATGGTTTGTATCATTAAGGCTCATTTTTTAATGTTGATTAAAATTAAGGTGGTCCCCATTTTCACAGAAATACAAAAACTAACTTTTTTATTTGCAGAAATAGACGTTTACATTCTTAAACAAAGTTATAGCGCAAAAAATTTCATGGAATTTTTATTAAAAAATTTTTTTTTGTAGCTTAATAATTGACCGATTTAGAGCAATTTTCTCTCATCAACTTAGGGTGTACCATAAAAAAATGATTTTTTTGCCCTTACTTTTTTATTTCAATTCCGACCGTTGAGTTGTGTTCAGACAAGTTTTATAACTTTCAAAGACGCGTACTTTGGTATACACATTTTGCCGCTAGCTTCAATAAATCAATAGTTATTCAAGTTTTTCTTAAAAAAATACACCCTTTTTAAATGTTGATTTTTATGATTGGGGCAAACACAAAAAAATTTTAAGACGTCATTTAAAAGGACAATTTATATTGTTCAACATATGTAAAAACTAGAGATATGTTATTTCTGTATCTTGAGAAAATTACATTTGAATCTGGGATGGTTTGAGAAGAAAAACTTCAATAACTATTGGTTGGTTAAAGCTACCGGCAAATTTAATACATCAAAATACGCACCTTTAAAAGTTCTACAACTCGTCAGAACAAAATTTAGCGATGAAAATTTAAATAAAAAAGTAAGAACAGATAAACTTTTTTTTATGGTACACCCTAAGTTGACGAGGGAAAAGTTGCTCTAAATCGGTCAATTTTCAAGCTACAAAAAAAATTTTTTAATAAAAATTCCATAAAATATTCTGCGCTAAAACTTTGCCCAAAAATGTAAACGTCTATTTCTGCAAATAAAAAAGTTAGTTTTTGCATATCCGTAAAAATGGGGACCCCCCTAATTTTAATCAACATAAAAAAAATAGGCATACGTTTTTATTTCAAGTTTCACCACCATTTTTTTTAAGGTTAATAATTGACCGATTTAGAGCAACTTTTTCCTCGTCAACTTAGGGTGTACCATAAAAAAAAGTTTATCTGTCCGAACTTTTTTGTTTCAATTTTCATCGTTGAATTTTGTTCTGACGAGTTGTAGAACTTTTAAAGGCGCGTATTTTGATATAATAACTTTGCCACTAGCTTTAACCAATCAAAAGTTATTAAACTTTTTCTTCTAAAACCATCCCAGATTCAAATGTAATTTTCTCAAGATACAGAAATAACATATCTCTAGTTTTCACATATGTTGAACAATATAAACTGTCCTTTCAAATGACGCCTTTAAAATGTTTTTGTGTTTGCCCCAATCATAAAAATCAACATTTAAAAAGGGCGTATTTTTTTAAGAAAAACTTGAATAACTATTGATTTTACCAAAGTACGCGTCTTTGAAAGTTATAAAACTTGTCTGAACACAACTCAACGGTCGGAATTGAAATAAAAAAGTAAGGGCAAAAAAATCATTTTTTTATGGTACACCCTAAGTTGATGAGAGAAAATTGCTCTAAATCGGTCAATTATTAAGCTACAAAAAAAAATTTTTAATAAAAATTCCATGAAATTTTTTGCGCTAAAACTTTGTTTAAGAATGTAAACGTCTATTTCTGCAAATAAAAAAGTTAGTTTTTGTATTTCTGTGAAAATGGGTACCACTCTAATTTTAATCAACATTAAAAAATGAGCCTTAATGATACAAACCATGTTGTAGAACATCACTTTGCTGTAAAGTTTCAAGTTTAGGCGCTGGGAGCATGTTTCCTCGTAAATTCGTGATCTGGACCATAGTGCAATGTTTTCCCGTTTCGCCAACTTTTTCAGTGAATCATGCTCCACTTGTGCACAATAGCACGGCGTTTGTAAACGGAAATCTTTCCCATCTCTCGAAATTAAACTTTGCTATGAGTTGTGTCGGTTTGACGTTTGGGTATAAACAATCATATGGAGCCAACAGACTACCCGAATAAAAATGTATGTTCACATGGCAGCGTTCGAGAAGTGCCCCCTTGTTTTCTGGGACAGTCTTTAATAGGCTGTTAAATTTTTGAAAACAAACATCGGTTTGTTGCATGAAAAATAATATAATTTGTTCTTTTATAGAAGAAGAATGAAGCACAAAATTTTTACCATTCAAACATTTTTATAATTTTTTTTTTAATTTCCCCTCTAATTTTACGAACATATCCCTAGTAACGTTGCTCAAATCATCCAGTTTTATTAAAAAAAAATTTAAACTTTATGAAAGCCACTAGAAATCAATTTGGTTTTATTATGGCACTAAGAGATGCCAATAGGTTTCATATTTTAATCTAGTTTATGAAAACCTACACAGCTTTCCAGGTCTTCCCAGGTAACGCATAAGCAGTTCCAATGCGTCATTACGGCAGCCTATCAAGCAATTAAGTCTCCTTAAATGCAACATAAATGTCACTTTTGGTCCAATATACTGCGATACTATAATGCTTCATTAATGCTATTTTGCATTCGAAATGCTCATTGAAAGCTACAAAACAAACTATATATCAGATAGCATTCATGATGTTTATATAACGCTAATATAAGATTTGTAGCATCTGAAATGCAGATTTAGGGTTGATCAACAGCATATGCTAATGCTTATTGGTTATTGGTTCAACTACTATCAAAGGTTTTATTTCGACTTTACGAACTCGTAAAATTTTGTTTTGTAATACCAAATTAGGACTCAATCATATTATCTCATTATGGTCAGCTGAAGAAGCATTTTAAAATAATTTGTGAAGCATTTTAAAATCATCCAGTGAATGCATTTAACGGCATATTGGTATTAAGGGAAATCACTAAACGACTGAATAGTTTTATAGTAGCCATTGCGAAGATAAATTGGCTTTTTGGAAAAACTGTGATTGTTTTTCCAATCGCCACATTGAAATATAAGAAATAATTGAAATATGGAAAAATTAATGCACCAAGTTTTAAATGCAATGCAAATGAACTGTAGATCGGAGAATAATTTCGGCATTCTTCTAGATAACCTTATTGAACTCCATCAATTTTCAGGAAATTCATGATCAATTTATCAAATATATTTGTTTTAATTTGTTTTCGTTGTTGTAAACTTGCAAAATCTCCGAAGTACATTTATTTTCGACTCTTATCGTTCCAAAGTTCACCATAAAACTAAATGTGCATATGATTTAGAGCATGACACGCTGTAAAAAACACATTTTGGATGTTTGCTATCAAACAAAATCTACCGCCACACTAGAATTTTTTATTTGGATATTATTTACTGCTAAATAAATCAGAACAGCAGAGAATCGAACAAAGCAGAACAACAAAAACCAACCACGATATGACAGTGAAGTTTGACAGCTGTGTCTATTTGGCCGTATGCTGGTTTTTATGCCAGCTAATAGGTTTTATGAAGGTTCTCAAATGGTCATCTCATTTTTCACTAGAATATTTTCAAAATCTTTGTGGACTTATAAAGGTTTTATTAACTTGTTTTCACAACCGTCTATAGAGTGGGCCACTTTGTACAAATTTCATCTTCAAAGAAGTATAAAGAAGATGTTGGTAGACAAAACAATTTTGCATGTAGTTTTACCAACAAAGCCAGGAGGAATGCTGGCTGGAACTAAACTAAAATTGTTACTTGGGTGTGGTGTTGTGTTTGATTTATTGTTAATAGATTAAATGAGTTAAACATCTATGGGGCGTCATTATTCTCGATATAGTGGAATGTTTGTTTGGGGTGAGAAATTCGTTCGACTTTTCTGGAGTACAAGCGTATTATTGTCCAAGTTACACAATATACAACTGATATAGCCGTAGCGTGGCATTTTGGCGCCCTTGGCGAACACCAGGCTTGACAATGTATTGCTAAGTTGAAAATTTCACGTATCTTAACTTGCGCTTACTCAAAACTAGGATGCCTGAACATTTTCAGTTTCAGCTAAACTTGTGTAGCTCCCTATGTATCTTGTTTTTCATAAGGTTTCTATTAAAACTTAACTCTAACCATAATTTAACAACAGTGTATGTGTTGAAGCGCAATTTATTTACCTATATTTGTCAACCTCAAAACTGAACTTTCCGCGCTTTCATATTCGCAAACTCATCATGATGATTGTATCTTAATCAATGCTGTATAGAATTTTATGTTCAATAGAAATTAAGGCTAGACTGGTAAGTCGATCCGGTCGCATAACATATCGCAACCAATTTTTGATAATTTCAAGTTTGCTGAAGCTTCGTTCACAGGATGCTACAGTAACGGGCATAGTTAAAACATTCGCAAACTTTGTTATGTTCGGATACAAGTCTTGTACAGAGAACCGCTGAAAAAACTTAAGAATATACTGGAAAGTCCCTATCACTTGGAAGTTTTTTGAGCACAAACATCAAATACTGTTTGGATTTTAGACGTGGAATTTTCAAGAATCATTTGCTCCACTGGAGTATCCATTGGTTAGCAATTTGAGCGTTGTTTGTTTTGTTTTGTTTGTGATTTTTGGTCTCAAAAACGTATGTAATCATTAACGTAACCTACAATTCATATGAAGAAAGGACTGCCTCCCGTTTCACCTTAAGTACATGCTAAGAAAAAAGTACCCAAAATCAAGTTAAAAATAACTCAATGCTGAGTTCAGTCAAGTGAAGTTACCAGTTGGGTGAATTAATAAATAATGATTTAGGTTGAATTCACCCAACTAGTAAATAATGTTTTAAACTACGTTTAAATATTTCTATTGGCTTTTTGCTACAACATCGTAATTTATTAAACATATACTGCATTTTTGTGTAATACATTATACATAATAATGTAATGTTTGTCATTAAAACATAGATTAGCAATGATAGAAAATTATTTCAAGCTTATCAACAGCGTTGGCGAAAGATTGAAAGCTGTTATTTCTAAACTAACTCGTTAATATTTTAATTTGAAGTCCAAAACAACTTAATTTAAACTTGCAGTTACCCAACCACCGCGTTCTGTTCGTAAAACAAACGGTTGGGTACTTTCAACTTAATTTTGGTTGAAAAGCATAGCACCCGTCGGTACTGTTGACGTTTGTCAGTTTTTTGATCGTTTGGTCGATTGCGTACGCATTATTTGCTCGACGTGATTCTCTACAGGTATCCATCTAGGCACCCCTGGGATGTATTTCAAGTCATATTTCTGCAGGAGGTATGGAGGACGAAGCAAGGGTTGTCACATAGGCCTCATTAAGACCAGACTAGGGACTATGTGAAGTGATGTTCCCTCAGAAGAACGATTTTTCCGACGAAAAATAGTAGAGCCTCTGCCGGATGGAATGACGAAATAAATGGCAGCATCGTTAGCAAAGCTGTCACCTTCAAATTGACAGCGTATTTGTAAAGGAACGGTGAGCTGGCTTATTTTTTCTATTGTAGTGAGGATAGCAAATAAAAATGATCGATTCAACTATTTGCTCGTGTATTTGATTAATCGATGAAATAAAAAGGACCATGGTTAGGTTATTTTAACCTGATTAATTGGATAATTCATTAGGAAAATTTTACCCTTTGGCAATAAAATGTTATTGTTTTGTTGTTATTTATTTGTTATGTTATTAAGTCGAAACATAAAGTTGCTTTATATCGAAGGCATAATGATTGGTTCATTCCATAGACTGAATCTAGTGAGGTGTAAGTATAGTTTAATCCCACTATCGGTGCATAAATGTGGATTAAAAGTAACTATTTCTATCTTACTTGTATCTACACACAGAAAGAAATCTTGTAGTAAAAACTACCATTTTACCCGACCACGCCTATCTTTAAAACTACCATGAAATTTCAGTCAAATGTACTACGTTTATGGTAAAACCTTCAACGTTTGTGGTATATTTGACAGACCTCATATTGATATCAACCGCACTATGGTTGATCTAATCGCAGGCATGGTAAAATCAAACGCATTTATAGTCAGCTGAAAATTGTTGGTGATTGCGCTTAATTCAACCCTCGAAATGGTAGTTTCTACTGCGGCTTTTTTTTTGCGTGCAGCATCAGCTTTAGCATTTGTTGCAGTGTGTTCAGCGAAATTTTAAGCTCAACGCAGAGCTCTGATCAAAAGCTCACAATACATAATTAATCGATTTGAAATTACTACCGTTTTCATTATTTCTTCCAGGTTCCTCTTCATTCTTGATCAACTATCCTTCCAGTTTACCAGATGTTACAGCTTTTTCACGCTCTAATTTTAATTTTTCATGCGCACTTCCTGACAACTTTGTTAAAGCCTTTTTCACTTATTTGATCGAAAATCTCTTTTGAAACTGAGACTGCCGAACGAAGCCAAAGTGTCAAAAAATACACGTTTGATCAAACGTTTGACATTTCCATTCGAAGGTGGATCCTAGATATTCAAACTACTTTACCGACTTTCATAGCCAGGCACGGTTAGTTGCGTGTAATCATTAGGTACTCAGTACACCTTGGTCGACTACAGAACCACACAACTAGAGCAATTCATGAGAATGTCATCAAAACATTTACAAAAGGAACTGTGTAGAAAGCTGAGTAATTTATGTCTGAGTGGAAATTTTTTTTACAGCTCAGTTGGAAGGTTCCCAACATCTGATGAGCCTATTCCTTTTATTTGATGTCGTAAATCCTTGTATTTTGCATTTTTTGTATGTTCTGAATCTGCCATGTCTAATTCTTCTTTAATTACATTTCTCGATGGTTTTACGGGATACGTTGAGATCTTTGCCAATTTATTTTATTGGGCGGCAAGAATTTCGACGAATTCGTTCACGTTCCTACTTTGGAGTTGAAACACTGCGATGATGACCAGGATTTTTTTTCTTGATTTTCATTGTGCCTGACTCCTTCTATCTCCCTAATGCAAATATGCCTTCTTTCCTTGTAGTCGCGAATATTTGACAAGGTCTCTTTGCACTACTTATTGATGTAAAAATTCCACGGGTTGAGCAAACATTGTATCCAAACTTTTGATTCAAAACCAGACATCAGATGGCACTGATATGTGCAGAGAGATTTCTACACTAAAAAAAACTTTTTACTCTTATTTGGGCCAACCATTGGATGCGTTGAAACACCCACCATTTCTAGCCTTCGTTATTTAGATTTCGATCGACGGGGAGCCTTTAGGTTTGCAGTATTGTTATGTATCGAAAAGTAGTAATAAACATTCGATAGGTAATCAAGCTCAAACTAATGCATATTATTTGAGCGTGTTTTCGTATCGACGTTTGTTTTGTTTACATGTCAAAAACCCTATTTCAGTTCGGTTATTTTTTTTTTCATTATCACAGTTTTCTTTTGCAAAATGTCGCAGATTGAACTGAAAAGTATGATGAGCAGTATACCCTGCAGGAACTGCAGAGAACTGAACGAATACCTGGTGCCAGAAACCCCGAATAAAATTAAAAGGTCGACGTTTATATTGAAGGGAACAAACCAGCATCTACTCGTGATTTGGTAAACACCAAAAAAACACAGGACTAGCATCGGGATGATGCAACGAGCTTAGAAAAGAAACAATTTGAAGAAATACAGGAAAGTATACAAGTACATAAGAAATACAGGAAAGTACATAAGCAATCTCCAGAGCAGAAGTTTCGTGCCAAAATAAGGTCTGTACTTGAAAAAATGCACCCTTTTTATCCGTGTAACTTTTTTGTCCGTAGGTAAAAATTTATGATAATCTGGGTATGACTAGTTTGGAGTGAATTGTTTATATGTTCATAACAATCCGATCAGTGGTTATTGAGATGTCATCGAAACAAGAAGAAAATCGCCGGAGAATTTTGCGCGCCGTCATGGAAAATCCGACTGCGACCATGAGATGGATCGGAAGACAATTGGGAATCACCATACAACTGTGTCTCGGGTGGTAAAACAATTCCTAGGAGTCCCAGACGAGCGAGCGGCGGGCTGGAAGTGGAAGAAAATCGAAGAAGCTGACCCTGTGAAGGCCCGGAAGGCGTTGGATTATTTCAAGTGTAATCCGAACCTTTCGATTCGCGACGCGGCTCTGAAGGCAAAGTGTTCCACTAGGTTCGTTCAGCAAACCATGAAACGAGCTGGTCCAAAGTCCGCAAGGCACCGCACCGGCGTGATCAACAAAACATGGCGGCCAAACCCCGCGCAAGGAACCTGTATCGAGAGTAGTTAACGAAACCGATGTGTGTGGTTATGGATGACGAAACCTACATCAAGGCAGACGCAAAACAGATACCGGGGCTGGAGTTCTCCGTTGCCAAATCACGGTTTGATGTTCCGGAAGACATAAGAAAGAAGAAAGTAGACAAATGCGCCAAAAAATACTTGCTCTGCCTGGCCATATGCCAATGCGGTAAACTGAGTAAATCGTACATCATCAACAGCGAAATTTACCGCACCGAGTGCCTCCAGAAGCGTCTATGCCCTTCCTGCGGTCCCACGGAGCATCATGCATCATGCCATTACACGCGATCGACGTTGGATTGGTCCAGAGACAATAACGTTGTTTTGTACCAAAAACCGCCAACCCCCAAATTCACCAGAGATTCGTCCGGTGGAAAGATTTTGGGCCATAATGAAGGCCAAAGTTTGAAAATCTTCCAAGGTGTAACGAGCAAGAGTTGAAGAAAGTATGGATGAAAGTGACCAAAAGGTCAGCTCCACCATTGCCCAAAATGTAATGAGGGTTCTTAAGGAAAGTGCGGACTTTCAGCGATGGAAAACAAATTGAATAATCCCAAGCAACAATTTGACGATCACTTTGTCGGTGCATTTTTCAAGTATAGGCCTTAATGACCTGAAAGCATGCAACCGTATATTGAACAATCCTTCTTAGTGAGTATTAATAAACGACGAAACAAACATGAAAGAGGATTCCAGAACACTACTGAGACCTCAATTCTACCAAAATCGTTTGAAGAGAGTAACTCAATTGCAGATACGACTGAAACATTCGGTCAGAAGTTAATCGTTTGGCAAGCGATTTGCACGTGTAGCATGCGATCTTCCATATCCTAATTTTCTAAGTTCCTTAAAATAAAATAGAACAATAAATGCTGAAATTGACCATAACGAAAGCTTGCAGAACATCGGGAGCATGAGATTCCTTCCCTCTTCTAGCCGGACCTGGCCTATGTTCATTATGCCAGCTCATCTCTACAGTGATTTTCCGATAACAACGTTGATTTCGTTGAAAAATATATCAACCCACCAAACTGTCCCCAACTGTTACCGATCGAACGCTACTGGGCAATCGTCAAGCGGAACCTAAAAAAAGCAGGTGCAGTGGCAGATGTCAAACATGTCAGACTTCAAGAAAAAACTTGTCAGCAGCGCCCAGAAAGTGCACAAAATCAATGTACAGAACTTCAAAAACGGTATAAAGGATTGAGTATAAATGTTTTACCGACATCAACATTCTGATTAATTCGTTAGCTGATATTTTATCATATTTAGGTAGTTAATATAAAATACATTTTATAGATAATTTGCGAATCGTCTTTGGTTTATTCTAAAACATTTCATAACGACGAGCCAAAAGTAAAATGTCATTGAAATAGCTTTGCGACACGCTACAGTCCAAAATCCATGAAATGCAAACTTCTAGCGTATCACAACAAAATAAAAAGGGGGTTAGGGCAGTCATTGTGGTTAGCTCCAAAGTGAACAGCCCATGCTACACTGATTTATCGCTTTCGGACGGACAGTAAATCTCGTTGCAAAAACGAATAAGCATGGGAAAGCCTGATTTGTGCCAAGAACATGATGTGACTGCACAACGATGACAGCTCTAGTAGAAAATATTTGTGCGAGAGCGAGAGAAAAAGGGATAGGGTAGACGCACCTTTAGTGGACGTTGCACCCATAGTAAGGAAATGGGCTTTTCATGAGATTTTATCAATAGTTTTGGTATATACTAGGTGATGTCTTTGAATAGTTACTGCTTCAAATATTCGATTGATTTATTTTTCAAGATTTGTCAAAAAAAAACTTTAAAAAACACCTGGTGAGCCCCAGTTTTGTAATGCTGCTTGCATTGTCTAGGTTTCAAAGATTGCATTAAATTCGTCGCGAGATCATGATGGTAATTACTCATCAACATAAAAACATTTTTACGACGCAAAAATCTAGGTTTATTTTGAAAGCTGCCTTTGGTGAGACCGACCTGGTTGTAAATATATTACAAAAACCTGTTTTCAAACAACACGTTATAAAGGCCCGTAAATTTTAAATATTCAAATCTGGAAGTGCGTTTCAGTCTCCTCATCCAAATTACATCGTTAATCTTTACATGCGGGGCTTATTGTATGTGAAAGTGACCTCGAAATGAGTGCGACGATTCAGTACCTATTGATTGGAGAAATTTTGCCCAATATTGCAATTGTTTAATAGCTGTTTTCTTATTAAATTTACTTCTATCAAGTGATGCATTTAAATCACGCATCATACGTGATTGACGATTTTAGATTTTATTTCACTTATTCAATATGGCACCGAACTACTACTGGTCCATCTACCCTCTAGGATTAGGTTTGCTTGTATATGGTTTTGCTCAAATACTCACGACACTAGATTCTCCAGCGTGACAAACAACCGTTCCCGTTCGATTTCGTGTGGTCGCTCGTAGAGACCCACCAGCTTCACGTTTCGGTAGCCGAGAATCTCCCGCAGAAAGATGCTGTAAATCCTCGAGATAATCTGGTGGGTGTAGCGCCGGCTGACTTGAATCGCTATCGAGTCGTTTTGGTTGCGGGATGCAAAGCGTGGCAGTAGGTTTTCTGTAAAGAGGATAGAGAGTTATTTGAAAGGGAAATTAGATTGACTAGAAGAAGAAAAAATATACAGTCGAATAAGAGCATACAGTTAGCACATCTTAAAACATCATAGTGCTACAGAGTGCACAGACCGTAGCTTATGTCGAAGCTAAAAGCTTTAACGCTCAGGGGCAGTTGGGCTGCAAATTGAACTGTCCATACATAGGCAATTTGAAGCAGTAAAACCACCGATTCATAAATACGTGACTTTCACGCAGAATAACCTGACGATTTATAAATGAAACGGGTGCTCGAAATTTAAGAAATATGAATTAGTATTCCACATTAAATGGAGCGAGCGCTCTACATTTAGCAAACCATAATTATTATACTACTTGACCATGCTTTGAACTTCATTAAATTTTCTGATAGCAGCATAGGTAGTAGTAAGTCGTTTAATCACTAGCAATTTTTATCATGATATGTATAACTTCGGTCATCGGAGTGCTCTGCTTCTTGCTCCAAGCTCAGCGCTTAGACAACCTTTTGTGGTCACCTTGCCTGTCCCCCACCGACGTTATTTGCTTTTCTAGGCCTGCGGAAGTCATAAATTTCCGAATTCTCAATTAGCTCAGTTTTGCCATCCATATTCATAAATAAGGTAACTGACCGACTCTATTGGTGGAACTAGGTTGCTTCATTTATCCAGAATGAAGTAATAATCACCCCGAGCATATCAGCAATCTAACCTGTTGCTTTTGATCTCTGCTTCGGCGAAAATGTTTTATGATACAGTTGAGGCTATAATTCAATCGATTTATTCTATTTTAGTCAACCGTCAACAGAAACACCTGAGATTTTTCTTATGGCCATGAAATGATTAAAAATAGACGAGAAAATTTAACGATGAAGGTTTATTTGAATCAAAGCAGGATATTGTTTAAAATATGCGGAGATTTAGTTTTGAGATTATAAGGTAAAAGGAAACTTGAACAAATAAAAGGCTGGATTTGGACGGAAATACGCACTTAGTTTTATGATGATAAACTGCAGATACGAGGAAGGCAGTTTCATTTTTAGCTTTGTCGATGACATTTATCACTGCAACCAGAATTTTGATCGATTATGGAATTCCCACTTTTTCTATTTGCCGTGTGCTTTTGAAGGACAACTACTATTGGCTGAGTGATCATTGATAATCGGCATTTTCAGTTTCTATAAAAATTACAAAATTGTTGGGTGGCAATTTACAGATTTGGTCAGGTGCGGTCAAGAATTTATCGAGAAATCTGCATCGTTTATTGCATAATGCGATGCCAACGCACGACAGGCTTGAAAATGCATCGAATACGTAAAATATTAGTGAGTGTACACGGAAGACACAAAGTACCTTAAATTGAGTATTTTGAAACTTAAAATTGAGTACTTTTGTTGAACTGGAGAGATGGGTAAATTTGATTCTGCATATTAGGTGAAGATTACTCAATGGGTAAGTACTTCATTGACAACTCATTTTTGAGTAAAAATGGAAGTCGTTTGAATACTTTTATTATTTGACGTATATCAGATTTAAATACCAAAAAACAATAAATATGTTACGGTTCTAAACTAGCCGTTATTAATAAAAATCAAAATCAATTAAATTATCAAGAAAATTTCTGTTTTTATTCTATCACTTTAGGCACTTTATTTTATATGTTGTATGATATTTGCTAACTAACCGTGCGGAAAAGTGCTCAATTTTTGGGTTTTACCAGTTTTATTGCATTAGGTCAAATTTACCCACCATAAACTTTAGATACGGTGACTCAAATTTGAGTACTATGGCATATACTCAAATTTGGCTTCCCGCACGGAACTCCAGAGTTGGGTGAAATGCACTTAATTTTGGGTACTTTGTTTCTTCCGTGTTGGTCTGTGACCAGGGATGCCAGATAGTTTTTCAAAATGTCTGCATTTGTCTGTATGGTGAGGTGAGAACTTTATTTGAAGCAAGGTGAAAAATGAATATTTCGCGAAACTAAGTTAAACTTATACTCTCTAATACATTGATTTTGAGAGCTTCAATCATTTACTTTTTCTGTTCTACAACTGTCCCAAACTTTATAGAGAATTTCTTATTTTTCAAGCAGCCTTGGACTTTTCATATTTACACATATTCTTGAGGTCCTTCTTATTTTGTAGCAATTAACGTATGCATTTAAAAAAATGCACTGATTTTGTATGCGATTTTAGTGTGTTCAAACCAAAATTGACAACGTTCTCAATTACCCAAACTGGCGAAAAAGCCTTTTTTTCACGGTGAAATAACTCCAAAAGCTTACGTCTCCGAATCATGGTGTCTTCTACAAAGTTGTATTTAAACAAATTGCCCATCTTGTTATGATAATTCTGCAGTTCCAAACTATACCGCTAGGACGGCGCTGTTGCCATCTTTTGAAAAAAATACAATAGATGGGTGATGTTAAAGACATTTTTGTCAAAGACACCATTTTTCTAGCTCTTCATTCGACCATGATAGATCTATTTTTTTGCTTTCAATCAGGGTGTCCCTAAAAAATAAGTTTTTGTTATTATAACAAAATATACAACAAAATAACAGAATATAGAAAACGTTATGGCGCACATTTTTTATATTAATTTTTTTTTAATACAACGTATCATTCAAAAGTTAAGGATAATTTTAAATAAAATATGCATTTTTTCTTTCAACCTTATGATTGTTTGGGCGAGAATTGGTCAGAAATTCATCAAATTCTTATCTTAATGGGTATCAAAGAACAAATAGGTATATAAATCAGCCCGGTTACTCCTGGGGCACACGAGTGGGGAGTGCTTAAAATCGGACATGTTTTTCGTTAAAATTACCCCTAACATTTGAACAATAAAATTTACCCAAACACTGTCCCAAAGCCGTGAATGAGCAGTCTGAAGCGTGTTGTATTGGCTTTGTTTGCGTATCTGTACAGGATTCAATTTTGAAAGAATAAATATTTCCATTGGTTGAAAATGTATGGCCATAACGTTTTCTATATTTTGTTGCAAGATCACTTATGGCCACAATGAGAAACAAAAATCATTTTTTTTAGGGGCACCCTGATTGAAAGCAAAAAAATAGCTCTATCATGGTCGAATGAAGACCTAAAAAAATGGTGTCTTTGATAAAGTTGCTTGAAATTATATTCCCTACAAACTTGTCTCTAACATCACCTTTCTATTGTATTTTTTTCAAAAGTTGGCAACAGCGCTGCCCTACTGGTAAAGTTTGGAACTACAAAAGTTTCATAACAAGATGGGCAACTTGTTTAAATAAGGTCTGTATCCGCAATAATCCGGACACCTCAAAACATGAATACAACATAAATTTCGCATTATATTTCCGTCGTAGTTGTTTATTTCAGATTCATGGGATGTGTTTTAACAATTCGTGAAAACAAAACATAGTTAATTGGTATTTGCATAAACTTTTCGAACTTTGCGCTTAACTCCGTCCATTCGGGTTTGTGCAGACTCTTCAGAAATCGTAGAAGCCGTCTTTGCCCAAATTTGCTGTGGAAGTGTCTGATGTCTTTGATCCCTTGCTTCTTTTCAGAAAGCTTCCGCTTCATCAGAGCCCAATATCTCTCGATTGGTCTGGGCAATTGGGAGGGTTTGAGGTTTTTGGTACAATGTTCACTTGATTTGCTTGGTACCACTCCATCACAGTTTTAGCATAGTGACATGATGCCAAATCGGGCCAGAACAAAGGTTTTTTTTTGTGATTTTTGATGAAGGGTAGCAATTGCTTCTGCAGACACTCTTTCTGATAAATCTCCTTGTGGATTGTGCCAGTAGTGGCGAAAGATTTATTCGTTTTGCCACACAAGGTATTTTTTGGGAAATTTCAATGCCTTCTTCGTTCTGAAATGCTCAACTGTAGCATTTCTGGCCATAGCAGAATAAAAAGCCAGCATTGGAAGCTGTTTGAAATCCTCTAGGACAGTAGTTTCATCGTCCATAACAACGCATGAAAACTTCGTCAAAAATTCGTAATACAAACGTCAAGCCCGTGATTTTGCTGTCAAGTTCTGTTTGTCGTTGCGATTTGGAACTGTTTTTACTTTATACGACTTAAGTCCCAAACGTTGTTTTGATTTTTGGACAAAACCAGGCGACATCCCTATTTTACGAGCCACCGTTCGAATGGAGATATTTGGGTTTTTCGTTAATATCCTTTTCACCTTTCGGTCCATGACAGGATCAGCGCGTCCAATGTTTTTGTCACTTCTCGGTTTCCTCTCCACCGTCAAACGTTCCGAAAATGATTTGAGTACATCGTGAACAGTGGATTTAGGCAAATCCAATGTTTTTGTAAGGTCCCGGATTGACAAGTCAGGATTTGCCGTACGGCCGTACAAAATTTGCTCGCTCACTTGTTTTTCTTTCGTCGCCATTTTGAATACTAAACATGAAATGTAAACATCAATCATAGTAATTTTTATCATAGACTCTCAGCTATACCTCAGTAAAAAATTTCATTTCTACGTGCAATATTTCAAAAGTTACAATGATTTGAAGGTGTCCGGATGATTGTGGATACAGATCTTACAACTTTGTTGAAGACACCATGAAACGTAAGCCTTAGGAGTTATTAATTTTGCCGGCTTTTTCGATCACTGTGCGAATGAAGGTGGAGGTGAAAAAATCTTTTAATAGTTCATAACAGGTGACGAGACGTACTTGACGGTAGGCGGCAACGACTAGCAGGAGGCCTGATACTCGACGCCCCCTTCAAGGAGGTAAGCGTTTAAGGCAAATAAATCTTCCATTCCAAGAACCCAACGAAGTCTTTTCTGCATCTGACGATCAGCGAGAAGGGAATGTCCAAGACGCTTCTCTTTTCGTCATGGTTTGCGGTGAATGAGTAGATAAACTGTACGAAGTGCCTGCCGTAAGTCGCCTCCTTCTTCCAGAAGTACCACACGAAGAAGAATATGCTGTTTTGGGTATGCCCATTATGTCCTCTGCCCAGAGGAGATGAACTTATTGAAGACCACCAACGCTCCAAACGTCCTGCAGCTGCGACCGAACGAAAATGAACCTCATATGGAGGATCTACTTCAATAATTTCGGGGTCATAAAAGCCAGGATCACGAAAGAGCTACCCAAATCCATCTTTTTACCGGCCATGGCTATGTTTTCGGTCAACTGCTGTACTATCATTTTTTGTGGAAAGCTCATTGAACGTCCGATTTAAGGAACTTTGTTGCATTGAATTATGCATCTTTTGTAGTTGTTTTCGCATTGCCATTCGAAAAAAGTCATTTTTTTAATGCATACGTTATCTGAAATTTTAAAAAGGACTCGGGTTCGAAATATACTTAAGTCTTCAAACTTTTTTTTTGCTTTAGTTCTCAGAACGGCATCCAAGACCTCGTTGAAGACATCTTAAAAGTTGTTGATAACTTAAGGCCATTTGAAGCTTAACTTTAGCTGGTTTACAAATCCTTCCGTAACTTTGCTTCGTATTTAATGTAATCTTTGATTTTTTTTAATAATCGTCTTAAGTTTTCTCAAATATTAAGTAAAAGTTGAATCCTACACGGAAGAAACAAAGTACCTAGAATTGAGTATTTTTAAACTCAAAATTGAGTTCTGTTGTTGAACTGGAGAGATGGTTAAATTTGATTCTGCACATTAGGTAAACATTACTCAAAGGGTGAGTACTTCATTGACAACTCATTTTTGAGTAAAAATGGAAGTCATATATTTAATATTTTAAGTATATTAGATTTAAAAACCGAAACACAATGAATGTGTTACAGTATTAAACTAGCTATTATTGTTAAAAATCGCGGAAATTAAGAAACAAACAAAATCCATAAAATTATCAAGTAAATTTCTGTTTTTATTCTATCATCACGAGAAAGGCACTTTATTTTAAAAGTTGTGTAACATTTGCTAACTAACCGTGCGGAAAAGTGCTCTTTTTTGGTTTTTACGACACACGTTTGCAATAAAACATTAGGTTAAATTTACCCACCATAAACTTTGGATACAGTTACTCAAATTTGAGTACAATGGCATGTACTCAAATTTGGCTTCCCGCACCGAACTCCAGAGTTGGGTGAAATGAACTTAATTTTAGGAACTTTGTTTCTTCCGTGTAGTGAGTTTGAGCTGTTTAGTGGAATACCTGTAACTAGAAAAATTAGTATTTTTTATTTCATTCCAACTACCTTTGCTTATCTTGACAGATACGCGTATTTCGTCTATAATGTGCAGACTTCTTCAGTGTCGTGTACTAGTCGAGTTATTAGTACACGACACTGCGGAAGTCTGCACATTGTAAACGAAATACGCGTATCTGTCAAGATAAGCAAAGGTTATTGGAATTAAATGGAAAATACTAATTTTTCTTCTCATTTCTAGTTAAGTAAAAGATATTTCACATTCGTTTGCTTTTATTTAGTAATTAAATAATATGAAGTATTAAATAATTTTACTCAGGTATTTACCCCTAAAATTTCATAAATTCCCGACAAAGTACAAACTTGTCAACAGATATCGAAAGGCACATAATACCATCAAAAATCCTGATTCACATGAAAATAGTCTTTGAATATCAGCAAAGATTCTATATTATCACTTCAAGAGAAAATGCTTCCAATTATAATTCAACTTTCTTTAAAACCTAATCTGCTTTACTAAATATTATTGTACTGCTGCTAAATTTCGCAAATCTTTTAAAATTTTAACGGAAGTCAAATAATATTGCATACACTACATACCACACCAAATGTAAACTTCTTGATTACCTGATAAGCTTTCTATATTTCTATGAGTTATGAAGAATTGAATTTTGAAGTATTATTATATCTAGTTTTAAAGATATACGTTTTGTAAACTTGCTTCGTAGTTTTCCAAAACGAATAAAACCTTAATATTTTTTTTTTAAGTTTTGCAATTTGATTGAATTATTCTCAGAGATTCCAGGAGATTCTTGGCACTTAACGAAAATTTCTTTAAAAATTTACAAAGCCTCCAGGTACTAAAACTTAATGTTGAGTGAGACCTGTCAGAACATCAGGGGTTGGAAGGTTAAGAACTAAATGCAAATTGTTTTTCACTCAGGAAGTACGAGCACATCGTACCCAAGATTAACGAATCACCCCTACAAACATAACTCACGTTGTACAAGAATGTATTGCAAGGTGCAAGAGGTTCTAAAATAGTGAACTAATTTTAAATCGCTACTTTCTCATTGATGGTTGGTAACATCAAGCATTTATGAATGATTCACAGAGAACTAAAAGCGACTTTCTTCATTTTTACTACAAGCGAAAGCGTTGGCATCTTTAAAACGAATAAACTGCAATTGGAGAATTACAAACAATATTCTCTGCTTAACTGGATAACTCTCAAGTCATCAATCAGCTTAAACAGAAGATATGGCAAAGCTCAAAAAACTTTTGGCTTATTTTAAAAAAAATTAAAATGATGACTTAACTTAAGGTCAGTTTAAATTTTAGAAGAGTTTCAAGAGTTCAAGTTTAACTGGTACTTTTTCATAAATATTGACCGCTATAACAACTAGAAATTAGAAGAAAAATTAGTATCTTCCATTTAATTCCAACTACCTTTGCTTATCTTCGACAGATACGCGTATTTCGTCTACAATGTGCAGACTTCTTCAGTGTCTCATACTAATAACTCGACTAGTACGAGACACTGAAGAAGTCTGCACATTGTAGACGAAATACGCGTATCTGTCGAAGATAAGCAAAGGTAGTTGGAATTAAATGGAAGACTCTAATTTTTCTTCTAATTTCTAGTTACAGGTATTCCACTAAACAGCTCAAACCCTCTAGGATTCGCTATAACAAGTCAAATTTATATGGGAAATAAAATTGTTTCAGAATTATTTTCATCTTACAGGGTTAAATCAATGTCTGTAAAAATCTGTAAAATTATCGCAATATCTGTGTAATGTCTATAATCTGTATGAGGTCTGTATGCATGATCAAATTTCTGTATAAATACAGACTTGTCTGTATATCTGGCATCCCTGTCTGTGACACTGTTTCTCAGCAATCACTTGAGCTTGACGCTTGACCTTGCATCATAGAATGATGAACCTTCCTCCATTCGTCAATAGGACATTATTCATAAAAGACGCATCAATTTAAGTATACTAAGATTCAAATATTAATATTTGAAATCTCCAGAATTCTCACGTAAACTAACACCATTAGTGAGAACTGTTTATTGAATTTGTCGTTTAATTCGCCTTATCCAAAAATGGATAAATCCTTTTGAAAAAATATCCGTGAAATGACATCATTTCTCTTCAATGTTTCATAATAGCAATTATCATTGTCATAAAGAATTTGGTTTAAACATTTAATTGATATATTTAACTCACTGCTGCGCTACTTAATCCAGAACGTCATCAGCAGTTGCTGAGGCCGAACACCCGTCGCAGCAATGCGGTAGTATCTGCGGAACGCCTGGTGATACATATTTCTGCGATTTATTAATGGGAGGCTGTTCGGGATGGAGACACCTATAATTACAATCCAACGCGCATCGTGTCGTGTGCCTTATGGAGGGGAGAAAAAAAGTCTTCACGGTCTAGGAATACATTAAAAACGATACTAAACGATCCTATTCAAATTCGTTAATATTTCGAATAGATTTGGTTTGGTTATTTCAACAAGAAATGCAAATTCAAGAAAATTTTCGATATAAACATGCCATAAACAGCTTCTGCCATGTGAGTGGGATACTGTAGAGTAATCATCAAGTGGGAGATGTTACGTATCCGTGACTGTCTTAACAGTGTTAACTCATTTATGAGTAATTGGTCAGCGTCGTGCGCACACCTACAGTTCTTGCAACAATCAATAAATAACTACACTCAGGAAATTATTCGTACGACTTTCATACGATCGAAACTTTGAACCACAAGGCAAGGCTCCAAGAGTCATTCCATACGAAATCGTTCATTGGTCCAGGAAAACATGCCTCTTGTACACTTTCAATTGCCATGACTTATCAAGGATATATAGTCTCGTGGGATTGTGGTTCATCTCTGGATCCCGAAGATTATGGTTCGAATCCCGATTGCAACTTTGTTTTTCGGTGAGAAATTTTTTCATACGATCGCCCTATGAACTTCTTTCCATTAGAAAATCGTATGAAATTTGCAATAATATCTTCTGGCAAATTTCCATACGTTATTCCTATGAACTCTTCTCGATTTGTTCGCTCAGTGTAGCGATTTAAATTGGTTCACTGCTTTAGAACCCTCTGGTCCCAAGTACTCCTTTCACCTTGCGTCCTTCTTATGCCTTTCGGAACTAGAATCTGAGTTTCTGTTTTGATTGGCTGTGTTGGACATAATATTTGACGGTCATTGTGAGTTTTGATTTTAGGAGTGATTCATTAAGCTTGGGATTAATGTACGGGTACTTCCTGATCTTGAGGCTACATCTATTATTTTCATGGCTATCCAGCTGCTGGTTTTAGTTTTTTACATATATTTGATTATTGCCCCCCTCTCACTTACTATCGACAGAAATTATGACTGCTTGAAAGTGCTTTAAAAACCGTCATGCTGCTCAAGTGAATCTGACTATAGTTGGCAGCCTCTGTTTTATTCAGCTCTCCGTTCCATTAAATGTGTATTTGTGAGTCGTTAGTGTGTAAAGAACTATTTCATCGGAGGCAGTATCCGTCATTGCAGGAATGAACCCAATTGGCTTCACTCTGACGGAGAATAGAACCAAGAAGTGGGTGGTTGGGCTCAGAGGGTTGTCAGTCTCAGGAGATGTTCTAGTCGTCTTGAGCACTCCGTCGATGTAGGGTAGATCTTTCGTCGGAGATATGGGAGCTGAATGGCTCACCGTGGTTCGGTTTCGGGAGAACTTACACTCGAGTCGGTGGGGCCAACATGTGGGAACTAAATGGCTCACAGGCGGTTTCGGGAGAAATTCCTCCACCTAATGTAAATTAATGACGTATTTCTCTTGACAGTGTATTTGTTTATCTTTATTTTCAAGTGCTGCATCAGAACATTGAAATTGTTTTATTGCAAATTTGTGAAAATGTACCGCAAAGTTCCTATAGTAAACACCAAATGAGATTGCAAAGGTGGTAGGATGTTATTCGGCCACAGTTTATCGCATGAAAAAGTCTCTACTGGATGATCCTAAGACTCGCGAAGGTGAGAAGTGGAAGTCAGCGCGTTTCACGTACGGCAATCGTGATCAAAGCAGTCCGTGGAAATATTGCAAGGAAGCAGAGATCGAAATTCTCACTCAGCTGGGTGAAAACCATGCTCTCTCTCAAGCAGGTTGTCGATGAGTGGCGCACAGTTCACTTTTTCATCTCTCCTTTTTCGCCGATAATTTATTATCCTTTCTCTTGCGTATGCGAAAATATCTCTCTCCATAATTCAACGAAAATGTTTTCTCATGTCACATTTTTCACTGACAACATGCTCGTAAAACCTAAATCGTATACGAGGAGCAAAAACCGAAAATAAGGCCAAACCGGTGCACACTGGTACCGCCATGGACCATCATTATCGAATTATAATGACATAATACAACATAAAACATGAAGACTGGTGCATTTTCAGGTGTCAAAAAGGAAGTGAAAAATAATTATCGGCATCTAGGATTCACTGAAAAAGATACAATTTATCAGCTACTCATGCTCTCCGAAAATTATAAATCGCCGTTGCTTCTCTCGCGAAAACTGCTGTGAGTGTATAATAGTCTCTCGCTTCTCACATTCTCATATGCTTCTCCAAGCGGGTGAAAAATGAAGTTTCTCTTCTCAAGTAGGCGAAAATTTCAGTCTCTGCAAGGAAGCCAACATTTCTGAAAAATTTATGTGAAGAATCTTGAAGGAGTGAGATGCCACTTAAATACGGAGCAGGTAAAGTTTGAAGTTGGCTAATGCATATAAAGGGAATGCTAGATTTCGCAGAAGGGGGAACAAACAAGGGAAAATTTGAGGCGTTAGTTAAAGTTCATTATTTTTTATTGAAATAAAAATTTATTGAAATAGTTTCAAATTATGTTATGAATTTGAAATCAAATTCTTACGCTAATATCGGAAAAAAACTCTTGAAAAAAAAAACAAAAAACATATAATAACATAGTTAGCCAATGGCGATAACTAAATTTGTTAAGTTAACAGCGAAAATCAGAACGATATCTGGGATAAAAGAACTAGTTACTTATACGATACCAGCTTGTTATTTTCCTTTGCTAGGGTTCTTTCACCAAGGAAACATGAAGATGCTCCAGAGAATATGAAATTTTGGTTCCAAACCAAACGGTTTCCAGCTGGTGTCATGATGTTTGGCTCGATTGCGTCCATCGGTTTGAAAATACCGCTTCCCAAGCAGGAGACAACAACATAAGGCTTGCTTCATTTAGAATTGGAACAAACTTTTGCTCATATTGTGGCGCTCCTGCTGGACGGATTTGGAAGTTCTTGGCGCCCACGTGTCGGGAATTTTGTCAGCTGCATGTATGTATTTTTGACATTCCGCAAATCGACTGTACTTTGTAAACAATCAACATGGAAGCCGAAAGAAGGGAAAAAATTGTGCACAGTTATTTGTAAAACCCATTGTGGTCTACATCTAGGCTAGCTAAACAGCTGAAATTGCCCAGAAATACCGTATGGCGCGTTATCAAACGGTATAAGGAAACATTGACGACGATTCGGAAGCCTCAAGCCAATCGTCGGAGTGGAACTGTCGACCGGAAACTGCGTGGTAAGATTTTGAAGACGATTAAGAGGAATCCCAATCTGTCGGACCGTGATTTGGCCAGAAAATTCGGTGCTGCCCATAGTACCGTGAGGAGAACTCGACTCCGGGAAGGAATCAAGTCGTATCGAGCTAGCAAACAGCCAAATCGGACCAAAAAACAGAAAAGTGTGGCCAAAATCCGTGCTCGGAAGCTATACGACCAGATGCTGACCAAGTTCGACGGGTGTCTTCTGATGGACGATGAAACCTATGTCAAGGCTGACTTCGGGCAAATCCCAGGTCAAAAATTTTACTTGGCAACGGCTCGGGGGGATGTTCCAGCCAAATTTAAATTTGTTTTTGCCGACAAATTTGCACGAAAATTCATAATTTGGCAGGGCATTTGCAGCTGTGGCAAAAAAACGAAAGTTTTCGTTACAAATAAGACAATGACGTCGGAACTATACCAAAAAGAGTGTCTCCTAAAACGAATTTTGCCGTACATTCGATCCAACGACCATCCCGTAATGTTTTGGCCAGATTTGGCAAGCTGTCATTACAGCAAAGTCGTTCAAGAATGGTATGCAGAGAAAGGGGTCCAGGTTGTTCCGAAAAACCTTAACCCACCCAACTGCCCCCAGTTCCGCCCTATTGAGAAATACTGGGCAATCATGAAGAGGTGACTCAAGGCAAAAAGAAAGGTTGTCAAAGACATCAATCAGATGAAGACCTGGTGGAATAAGATAGCTAAAACGATGGACGGCGAAGGTGTGCGCCGCCTAATGAGCCGTGTTACAGGAAAAATTCGAGAATTCCTTCGAAACCGTGACGAATAATTTTATCCGTATTTTTTCTTAAAAGTATGAAGAAAACGCTACATTTGTATAAAAAAGATCTTGAATTCAATAATAAATAACTGAAATACAGGCAATTGTTTTTGTTCCAATTCTATCTGAAGCAAGCTTTATGAATACCTAATTTTGATCTTTGGCCGTGGTATTAAAGAGCTCAGATTAAGAGGTAAACTACCCGAGCAGGAGAAAACAGCATATTAATACCTAATTTTGATCTTGATAACTGGTCTTGGTATAAAAGAGCTCAGATTAAGAGGTAAGATACCTAAGCAAAATACCTAAGATTTGTAAGCAAAATATCTCTCGAATAACAAAACTTGGTATTTTGGATACCTGGGAATACCTGTGAGGTACTACTTGGGTATTGTCTTACCTGTATTCGCATAACATTGTGGGAACAATTTTATGGTATTATCCTCAGGTATTTTACCTCTTAATCTGAGCTCCTCAATACCAAGGCCAATTATCAAGTTATTCGTTCCTTCTCGGGTTGTTTTCGTTGATGATAGTTTTGAGATTAATACCAAAGTGCATATCGATATTTTGAAGCCCCAAACTCTTGCCTGGGTGAAGGCGTCGTCGAACTACAGGATGGCGCGCCATATCACGCGTCAAATCAGACCCATCGATGGCTGATGAAAATCATCAAGTTTTAGCCGAAATATTTGTGCCCCCCATGCAGTTCGGACCTTAACCTGTTGGATATTCAATTTCGACGTATTTTGAAGCCACATCACCTTTGTGTGAAAATCTTCTATGATGCCCATATGACAGTGGATCTCGAAAGACTTAGTTCTGTATCCACATTCATCCGGACGCCTTCAAATCACTGTAAGTTTTGAAATATTGCACGTAGGAGTGGAAAATTTCACTGTGATTTAGCTTGGGGTCTTTAAAAAAAGTTTTAGTGTTTAAGATGACAACGAATGGAAAAACACGTATACGAACGGATTTTTTACAGACGTAACTCAGACCCTGACTTGTCAATACGGGAACTTGCAAAAATTTAGATATAACCAAATCCACTGTTCACGGTGTGCTCGAATCAACTTCGGAACGTTTGACGGTCTAGAAGAAACCAAAAACTGATAAAAACAATGGTCGTGCTGTCATGGACCAACAGGTGAAGAGGATAACCCGAATCTCTTGTTCAAACGGTGGCTTGGAAAATAGTAATGTCACTTGGTTTTGCCAAAAATCAAAACAACGTTTGAGGCTGAAGTCGTATAGAGTAACAAGCGTGGGGAAAATTTGACTAATTTTCTCGATAAGACTTTGTGGCCTCCCACCTCCCGGACCTTAATACCCTACACTTTTATGTATGGTCGTACATGCTAGCCGAGAGCAAACATCAAGTGGCACTATGGATCAATTTAAGAAGCTCATTTCCAAGATCTGGGACGAGATTCCAATGGACCAGGTGCCTGCCACGTGGGTTTCGTTTGAGAAACGTCTCAAGCTCGTCATACAGCGTAAATGGGGGGGTCCTCCCAGCTAATATGTCGTAAAGGTTCTCAATAAACATTGCTTCCAAAAAAAAAATGACTCAGAAAAGAATATCTTGTATTTTTATTTTTTTAACACATTTTTGAAGTTTATCCGAACTTATTGAATGATCTAGAAAAATGTCTTCTTTGAAAAGAGTAAATCTTCCGCAATCACCTAGGATATTTACCAGCATGAGTGCCTGCAGCTTTTCATCAAAAACCAACAAAAAAAAAGAACCATTGTTCTGGCCCGATTTGTCGTCATGCTATTATGCTAAAACTGTGATGGAGTGTTACGAAGCAAATCAAGTGAATATTGTACCAAAAAACGAAAATCAACCAAATTGTCCAGACTTATCGAGAGATATTGGGCTCTGGTGAAGCGAAAGCTTTCAGAGAAGAAACAAAAATCAATAACATCAAACTTTTCTAGCAAATTTGGACAAAGGCGTATGGATGGAGTTAAGCGCAAATTTTGGTTTTTACAAGTATCAAAAAACTTTGTTTTGATTTTGTAAATTGTTGAATCATATCCAATGAATCTGAAATAATCAACTACAATTAAAATATAATGCGAATTTCGTGTTTTACTTCAGTTTTGAGGCGTCCAAATTTTGAGGTAGATAAAGATCTTATGTTCAAAAGGGGTGTTCTACACAGTATGAAAGATACATTTAATTTTCTGTGTTATCTAATGCATATGAAAGGAATGCTAGATTTACAAATTCAAAGCCAGACATACTGAATTAAGTTTGTTGTGTGGAAGATTGCAAACATATTGTATGCCGTTTGAAAGAAGCTAACATTTACGTTGCCTCGGCTTGCAATTAAGATTCTACCGTCTATTAATATAATATGTTCTGTGTATCTTCCGGCGTCGCTTCAGATAGCATTGATAAAAACACATTCGTCTGAATTGTTTGAAGGACCTAATTAGTAAAGATAACTGACTCCAAAAGTTTGATATTATTACTTTTTGAAAATGAAATTTCTAAGAGTACCATAAATTTTCACATTTTTCCATTACTCACCCTGTATGTAAAAAGAGTAGGGCAAACAAACTGAATCTCTTTGAATATATTCCAGTTCAAGTGAATTTACACTGTAAATAACACCATCCTGACAATTTCCCACCAGTCCATTACACGACTAATGGAGGCTTATCACCTGGCGGTGAGGCTGTCAGAAGCAATTATAGACTTCACAATTTTAGTTTTAATTTCTGTCTTAAAACACATATTCTCTTCTGGAAAATTAATCTTGCCTCAAGGGGCAAGACAGCTCTTCGTCGCGAGCAATTTCAGAGTTGCTTTTGAGGTACCTCGTGTAACTCACGTTGTTCAGCAAGCGAGCACTGTCGTTTGTATTCTCTCTGTTTTTCCACCGCAGCTGTCAAACAAACCGTACGCTAGTATATGAGCTGTCGTGAGTGAACAATTGAACACAAGCAATTTTCAATGTTTTTATTTCTCTCTATATAACTCTGATTTTGAAAATAACCTATATTCGTTCAAACTACATATCTGATATGCTCGTACAATTTGATATTAATGTCTCCAATCAAGTCATACGTTGAATAAACCCATTAGTTTCACCTTGACCTGTTATTTGCCAGACTGTCACCTGATGCGCTGGAACAAGGGCAGGAGAAGAGACAGACAAGCTCAGCCTGCTGCACTCTGACCCAAGCTTCAAGCTTCGCGGAATCGATGTTTAGCAAATTACCAGTCTATAAGCATCGTTATTATACCTGAGCATTGGACTTCCGTAATGTCGTTCATATCACGTATCATATATTAAATGATCCTAGAAACCTCATGGTCGTTGAATATGTCGCGCCGTTGTTCCATCTTCTACTGCCATTAGCAGAATATCCACAATTGTTCCAATCAAATGGAACGTCAAACTTTTTGAAACCCTGGCAACCGATAAGAACTTCATCGCTGCAGTCATTGAATCACTTGATTCAATTTTAAGCTATATTGAGTTACTCGTGAGTTACTCAGGGTATCAATGCAACTCAAAGTATGGCGGTCTCATCCCTAGTCTTGTATCGCAAGGATGATTAGACCGGTGAAAAGTTTATCTTTACTCATACCAAAGAATGATTCATTCAAATCAAATATGGCCGTTCCTATTCTAGATTATTCTTGTCAGATTTATCCTGAAAATATGTTTGTGTGTCATCTTAAATACCTTTCCAGATCCGCAAGTTTCGAAATCCGATTGTTCACAATATTACCCCCTGCAACGTGTGAGCGGATCGAAATCAAAACAAACTTAGCCGGATATTTTTCAACTCGTTGCGTTTTTTTAACTCTGTTCACCACCTATGGCGTTTGGAGGCTAAAAGTTAGGTTTTTCGCAAGGAAACCAGACTACCTCCCGTAAAAGCAGCAAAGACTGTGTTAATTATTGATTCCCACAAACTTTGCAGCTTTTTGCCCGCAGCTTAGCGAACCGATAAACCTCTTGTGGATTTCCATTCACAAACAATGACGGCGGTGGCGGCGGCGGCGGCGGCGGCGGTTGTGAATGCTCTTATTTTTCTTTGTCGAAAAATTCATTATGGTGCACCTGGGGGATCGCACTGGGAGGTCTACTGGATGCGTATTAGACTTGAATGGAATGAAATCTTACAGCCACAGATTAGAGCAGGAGGTCCAAATAAATTCGCATGTTCATTTCTCTTGGCTAAATAATTTTGTGAACGTTTAAATTGATCTAGATAGAGCAGGAAGTGGGAGGCCCCAAGCACAATTTGTATGGGCAATATTTATACTTTTTTTGTGGGTAAAAAAGGCAATCGTGTTTTGCGACATAGTATAATTTTTATCATGTATTTCGTAATTCATAGACAGATATGAAAAGGATGTGACAAACTTAACAACTCGTCGTTTACGAGGACTGCTTTGATGAGTTTTACATTTGGAGTCGCGACCGCGAATGAATACTAGGCATAAAATCTCGTAGGGAGACAGGCGAAATGCGGTAGCATCCCACCCAAAACATGTTTAGCAATCTATGTTTATTTTCAAAGGAGGACGTGGTTTTTATGGGAAAATATTAATAATAGGATTATGGCACTGGATCGTTAGAAAAAAAAGAGAAACTTGGTCATTCATTGTCATGAGCAGCGAGAAGTATAATTTCATGCCTTCTATATTACATTACAAAAACGTCACTTACAAGACTTGTCTTTGATCACAGTGAAAATAACCTACAGCCCAAATAAACAAAAGCATTAATTATAAACCGTCTACCAACTTCATCTCATCACTCGTACCCTTACACACGAAAACCACTGTTCAGTAATTTGATGATTGTTGTGAAAAATGCCGCCAAGCATGATACTTGTCAAATGCCGTGTCAAGCAGTTTTTCTGGCCATGCAAAAACATAGACAGCATGTTTATAAGCTATAGAAGTCGGAGAGTACAGCAAGCATTGCGTTAGGATGATGCCGTCATCTGTCATTGAAAGCTGACAAACTTTTTCTTCAATGATTCTTCAATAAAACAGAAAACAACAATTGTAGATGCAAATGGTTGCTTTCTGTTGTCTTCTGCGATTGTAGATGCAAAAACAAAATCCATGGACATAGAATTGTCTTCAATATTTCCACAGAGAGGCTGTGAAACCGAAAAAAAAGACCGAGAAAAAAAACTAATCCGAAAAAAAACTAATCGAAGAGTTCCAAGAAGAAATATTCGGAGACACGATTGGATTGGACACGGTTGGATTGAATAACAACTAGATGAATAACAATAACAATGAATGTAAGCACAAGCAATTTTAAAGGTAATTTTAAGATAGATGAAATTTTCCAAATTATTTTGGCAGCGTCCTTTTGTCCACATCACGCTTGTTCGGATTTACCCTAGGGGTGAGACAGCTCTACTCTGAGTTGCTTTGATGCACCGAGTTACTCGCGAGTATCTCAATATAACTTGAAAGTGAATCAATTTACATCGGATTGCTAGCTTGAGAAGCTTTGCTCTCTTCTCCTGCCCTTGCTTGATTCACGCTCACCAGTTCAAAGTCTGATCGTCACCGAAATGATGCTGTGCTTAAAATGATATGCAGATCAAGCAAACTGGTGAGTTCATTCAAGTAACTGTTAGGGAACATAGAAAGAACTCCTTCTCGAAAAAGGCAAATGCTAACACTATTAGTAAATACGATGATATCAAATTGTACGGCAGCGTAGATAAGCGCAAGCGTATGATGGCGGGTAATTCTCACTCTATTGTTCATAAACGTGGTATCTGTCTACCGTTTGCACAATATGGACGCATAATGGTCGAGTGCTTTTTCAAACAGCGGAAGCGTTAACTCTCTCTCTGATTATGTCTACCATAGTAGGCGTGAAGTAAGATTCAAACGTAACATTTGTGAGACCCTTACCACTTTCATGAAAACTAGGGCCACTTACTCAAGAAATAACATTTTCCATTTATGATGGTGATGCTGATGCTAAAACCAGCGATGGCATTGAAAATTTTTAAAAGGATTGGACAAAACTGGTGAAAATGGTGGGAGGGAATTGCGTCTGTGCAGAAGCTTGCGGACTGCGGCATGGTACAATCACGCATCAGTCTGGGTTATAATCAAAGATTTCGATTGAAGGAGAGTAAAACGTTATGTTAAACACCAGTGCTGATATAATTTACCAGATAAAATAATTCAAATCGGCACAATAACGCACATAATAACAACACCACAACAAATATCGTACCTTGAAAGCTCTGCTTATAATTTTTTGAAAAAGTCTATTAAAACCAAACTTTACTTATACTGTATCGAAAACGATACTAAAATATTGGATATTTTTAAGAAAATTGTGTAATTCGATAATTAAATAATATGCGTGTTATGCAATCATGGATAAAATATTTTTAAAAGATGAACTGTAAAAAAGTAAGTTGAAATAATAAAAAATAAAAATATAATGAATAGAACTTTTTATGCTTTTCATTTCTTAAGGATCAGTCAACCACCAGGTTTAAGCCAACATTATTGGATATAATATAATATATGCTTAATATATGTCCGCATTTTTGAATAATAAATCTTTTAGGTTATTTTTTTTTTATAGGGCATTTTTTTAGAATGGTCAAATCGTTATCTTTGGAGAAGGACGTCAAATCTTCCTATACACCTGAAAGCATTTTGCTATGAGCTACCAGGTGCGTTTTGACCGATTGCCTGTCGATCGGCTTAATCTGAAAGACGTCTGCATTGAGTTATCTCAAATTATAATAATCCGTCCACTATATCACAAAACATTGCGATCGGTTTAGCGACTTGGGGATGATGAAATCATTGGGTATAGGACCAAGTCTCCCCCGGGAGGTGCCAAAACAATGAGCTTGGACATCAATAGAAGCAAAGTTGCCAGAAGGCATGAAATGCAACTACGGACTTTTCACTTATATAGTCTTTCCTTGTATTCTCCCATACGCGGAGTAACGATCTGTGATGATGTTGTTTTGAGAAGGAAATAATTTCTCATCACTATGAGGCTCTAGGAGGTGACAGTAATTTTTGCTAGAATAAACTTGTTAAGAGAAAGTATTGATAGTTCCGTTAGCTCACGGCAGGCGGTGAAAGTGGAACAGAAGTAGTTTGAAAAATTGAGGCGGGCAGTGGCGTTGTGAGGTAATTGTGTTTTTTGAAACAGAGTACACAATGAGGAGGGGTTATTCGAGTCGTTAGTGACGTTTGTCACCTGGTGAGTGAGGAAGAGTCACTCGCCGATGAAGTGACTCTCCTGGGCCAAATTAAATGGAGAGTCACGTCACCGCAGGTGACTCTTCTCACTTCACCAAGTGACAAACGTCACTTCGACTCTCGGAATAACCTCAATCTTTTACCAAACATCCCCATGCGGGGTACGTCAAGGCATGAACAACTGCACCAGTGCACCAGTCAAAGAAATTATTTCCTTCTCAAAACAACATCACTACGGACTCTTATTTTTACCAGGTCCTTCAATCGTAATTTTGGATGGATTAGCGTTGATTGTTCTTTATATTGTATTATTAGACTATTATATAACATACAACTAAATGTAATATTTTCTTAATTTTCAACCTCAATTTCAGTGAGCAAGATAAAGCTCTATAACCTTGGCAAATTATTGTCAGAATATTAGTTCAATTGCCAAAGGTCCAGCCACAGGCAAAAGGAGCATAAACTCATCTTTCTAGTATCTATGCTTCCAACCATAAAATAGAAATTATCACATTATTTAACTCTATATGGAAGCGTTTGGTACGGGAGGAGTAGCAGCTGCCCTGGCTGACAAGAAAAATTATGAAATCAAGAAGTCAAGAAGCTCAAGAAGTTTTGCCAGGATACTTTGAAAAATTGGCTGCATTAGTTTGAGTTAAGATAATATAAGAATAGAATGGACAAATCGTTATCTACAACTATGCTAAAGACATCATAGCAATCAAACTAGCCGGTTTGGTATTACAAATTTTCTTGTTTAGTTCCTCCCAAAGTGTTCTTTTCTTCAAAACTGTGTTCGTTGTCTGGATCAAGATCTATATCAAAATTATCTTGCTTTGATTGCGGCGGACACAATGCAGCAGGGTGTTTTTCCACAATGTGTCGGTTTTGGGAACAATTGGCGTACCGCGCGTTGCAGGTGCCAAATGTGCAATCGAAAAATGTGTTTAAGGGGACCCTCCCCTGGATTTGGGCAACAATAAGGCAAAGTTTGTATTTTTTTTTGTGGGAGATTGAAAAGGCGTACGAACCTTCGGTTTTGACGAATTAATTTGATTATTATTCAAAATTTCAAGGAGATAAAAAAATTGTGAGAATTCAAAATGGCGTCTACAAAATGGCGATTTCTGTAAGCCTCTGCGCGCAAAACATGGGGCGACAACTTCAAGCCTGCAGCCTCTTGTAGTGAACAAAAATCAAATCTGAAAGATAATGAAATTTTATACGGCTTGAACTAAATTTCAGAAAATTTAAACTTAAACTCATTGCATAGTGATTATTTGAACTGAAAAAATTAATTTTTCGGTACTATTTTTCATCTCAACCGTGTTTAAAAATAAGAAATAATTAATTATTAATGCCAATTTATAGTTCATACCGTACACAAAGTTATAACCTTTCAAACAGTTATTTGATTGAGAGAATCGGATTAATACTTCAAGCCCGGGGCTTGAAGTTAGATTGAAGAACATGGTTTCGAGAAATCGCCATTTTGAATTTTCACAATTTTTTATCTCTTTGAAATTTTGAATAATAATCGAATTTAATCGTTAAACCCGTCGAGTTCGTACGCCTTTTCATTCAAAAACCTATAATCAATTAGGGGTAAGAAGAGTTGGATCAAATCTTACGGAAAATCTCGAAATTTCTTCGTCTGACCTAGAGCCTTGCGGAACAATCACCTGCTGCAACCAATAAATCACCGCACTAATTACGAACAAAACTATCAATGTGTTATTTTTATTTTTATGTTATTTATGAGATCAACAACACAAACCAAAGCTTCTCCTACACGACGATTCTGTAGGTTTGCGTGTGTAGCCAACGGATTGCGAGAAAAAGAGCTCAGAAGTATTTCTTTACAAGTGTTGATAGGCTCTTTTCTGTTGTTGATCCAGATATTGTTGATAGAATTATACGTTTTTCTCCTTGATTTTCGAATAATCGTAACTTTTTCCCCATTGGGTATTTTCTATTGACATATCGGCTTAAAATAGTTCAACGTGTCTTGGTTTCATTATGGCCCAAACACAATGATAACGGCAACGGACAACGGCAAAGCCCGATCTGAGTATGCCTGCTAGTCGGAAAGAAAACAGGCTAGATCCAAGCCAATTCTAATTAGACATATCGAAGTCATTTGCAGCAACTGTCAAAATTGCCGTTTTCCGTTCCGTTTCCGTTATCATTGTGTTTGGACGTTTAGTTGGTGTGCAATAGGGTATTATAGGGGTATGTGAATTATAACATTGTTCGATAGTAAATATAATAATATACCGGCAGCTAATTTGTTTTTAAATTCTGGCAAGTGTAACTATTGAAAAAAAACAATTTCAAAATATTATGAAAAAAATTTGAATGCAAGACAACCATAAAACACGCTACAAAAAACAGACTACCTAAACCAACGAACCAATCATTGTTTTCTAGCATACATAAGTTTACATTTATGTCATAGTGGGATCTGTTTTTAGGTGCCGGGAGCCCCCGTTACTGAAAATAAATGTCACTTTGTGAAACTGCATGTCGGTTTGTGAGAATAAAAATGATTGGATTTTTCTTGTTTAAAAATCGATAAAAAATAGTTGAGATTCATAAAACATATTTTTGTGCTAGGCAGAACACCCATCATCGATACAGATGGAAAAAACATGTTTTTTTTTAATTAAAACCCCCCAAAAGCGTCAACTTACACTTCTGAGGTGTCACGATGGTCCAACGCGTTTCTGGCCATATTTAATCCATGTCATTACTCGAAAGATGTTCTGGAGTGGTACAAGGCTATGGAGGTCAATTTCATGCCGGAGCATCCCGAACGCACCTGCACTGGGACCAATTCAGAAATATTTGACCATCATGAATTGACACGAAGTGAAATCGGAGGAAGATATGAAAAAAAAAATGGATTTCAACAAACAAACAAAAAATTGGTCCAAACGTTGTACAGCATCTTATAAGAAGTGTTACAAGAAAGGTTCGTGCATTTGAATAAGATAATGAAATTGAACGAAGCGAAAATGGGGAGAGTTAAATAATAAGGTCTGTATCCACATTAATCCGGACGCCTTCAAATCATTGTAACTTTTGAAATATTGCATGTAAGAATGAAAAATTCCACTGTGGTATAGCTGAGAGTCTATGATAAAAAAAAGACTATGATTGATTTTAACATTTCATGTTTAGTATTCAAGATGGCGACGAAAGAAAAACAAGTGCGCGAGCAAATTTTGTACGGGTGTACGGCAAATCCTGACTTGTCAATACGGGACCTTGCAAAAACATTGGATTTGCCTAAATCCACTGTTCACGATGTGCTCAAATCATTTTCGGAACGTTTGACGGTGGAGAGGAAACCGAGAAGTGACAAAAACAATGGACGCGCTGATCCTGTCATGGACCGAAAGGTAAAAGGGATATTAACGAAAAACCGAAATCTCTCCATTCGAACGGTGGCTCGAAATCAAAACAACGTTTGGGACTTAAGTCGTATACAGTAAAAACAGTTCCAAATCGCAACGACAAACAGAACTTGGCAGCAAAATCATGGGCTCGCCGTTTGTACTGCGAATATTTGGCGAAGTTTTCATGCGTTGTTATGGACGATGAAACTTATGTCCTGGAGGATTTCAAGCAGCTTCCATGGCTGGCTTTTTATTCTGCTATGGCCAGAAATGCTACAGCTGAGCATTTCAGAACGAAGAAGGCATCGAAATTTCTCAAAAAATACCTTGTGTGGCAAGCAATTTGCACGTGTGGCAAAAAGAGTAAATCTTTCGTCACTATAGGCACAATCAACAAGGAGATCTATAATAAAGAGTGTCTGCAGAAGCGATTGCTACCCTTCATCAAAAGTCACAAAGAAAAAAACCTTTGTTCTGGTCCGATTTGGCATCATGCCACTATGTTGAAGCTGTGATGGAGTGGTACCAAGCAAATCAAGTGAACATTGTACCAAAATCCTCAAACCCTCCCAATTGCCCAGAGCTACGACCAAGCGAGAGATATTGGGCTCTGATGAAGCGGAAGCTTTCTGGAAAGAAGCAAGGAATCAAAGACATCAAACACTTCCAGCAAATTTGGACAAAAACGGCTTCTACGATTTCTGAAGAGTCTGTACAAACCCTAATGGACGGCGTTAAGCGCAAAGTTCGAAAATTTTATGCAAATACCGAATAACTATGTTTTGTCTTCACGAATTGTTAAAACATGAATCTGAAATAAACAACTACGACGGAAAAATAATGCGAAATTTATGATTTATTCATATTTTGAGGTGTCCGGATTATTGCGGATACAGACCTTAGTAAAAACTATTTCAAAACCAAAGTTCCGTTGGATTGGTCGTAATTGTGTAGTGTGGTTATCGTATGTCATTGCTATTCTTTTATGTTTAGTTTGTATTTCTGTTGGTGTGGTGAGTGATTGTTTGAATTTTTTTTTGCGTTTTGTTGTTGATTACGTTTTGTATTAGTTTTCGGTAGTAGTTATTCAAGTGTGCTGTGTCAAAAATGTATTCGATTTCTTTAGTTATGCCGTTTGAACTTAGTGGTCATGTCAGTTTTCTGTGTATCATGTTATTAAATGATGCTGTTTTCTGTTGGAATGAGTGATTAGATGTATATGATATTGTACGTTGTGTATTTGTTGGTTTTCTGTAAATTTGAAATGTGAGTTAAGATTGTTCTTTTACTACGAGTAAGTCCAAGAATGGTAATTTATAGTCATTTTCAATTTCATAAGTGAATTCATTGTTTTTGTAGTTCAATGTTTTAAGGGTGAGAGGTAAGAGATCTTTCTTCAAAATGCAAAACACATCATCAACGTATCTACACTAATGGGTTATACTTTTTGCCTTATTGTCTTTTTGCCTTATTTTTCCCGACTGTTAAGATGAGTTAATTTAAATAACTCGTAGGTAAATCTCTGAGCTCCCAAACTTTTTCCAGTTTGATTTACCACCAGACACTTTCCATTTATTTAAAATATGCCTTTTTGTGCGACAGGATGAGCCAATTTTAACAAATGTTGTCAAATTTGGTAGCTCTTTCTTGGTTCTAGCCAAAATTTGTCCAAACCGTTTTCTTTTCTCAGGAATCCGGCAAACAACGTCAGACGGCATTGAGCACAGCTGCCCAAATTCTTCTTTCACCATGTGTTAACACCCTTACAAACGCAATTCGCCAAACTTGAAACACATTCGCCACCACATGAAAGATAAGTTCAATTCTGGCCTCACCTGTTACAGCCGTGTAGCCAGATCTTCTAAGGGGATCTTCAACGGTGGTTCAAATCGTGGTTTGGATTTATTTGTTTAGACCAAACGCAAAAACATCGCTGCATCGCTGGTGTTTGTAAATTTTGTTTTATACCGGATCTATTTTGCATCATTTCAGAACTTATACAAGCTTCTAAGTTCCTTACTGAACGCGTTCTTTAAAAATTTAATTTAATGAACTTCGGAATATCTATGAAGATTGGGTGGAAATATCTATAATGAACATGCCAGAAGTTGATTGAACTTCTCGGCAGTTGAATAAAATAATTGGAAGTTTCCAGATAATCATGATGTTTGCTTGCAGTCCTTCGAGAAGAGAAATGGTGGAACTTTAGAGAAGTTCATTGAATTGCCGAAAAATTATTAACGTTTCTCGAAACTTGGATGAACTTCCAAAAAGTTTGCTGATCATCCATGGAATAGGAACAACTTTCTGGAAATGACGGGAACTTAGAAAATCAGATTTTGTTTTCCAGAAGTTGTTTAAACTTCCAGCAGGTACATATTTTGTGATAAAAAGCAGAATATCACACTTATTCAAATAACTTAAGAGAAATTGAAAAAAAAACTTGGAAGCCGTGGAATTTCTGTGGAATAGTTAACATTACCGAGATGTTGTTAAACCGTACAAGAACTTTTTTGATCTCCGGGTTTCATGATCTCTGTGAGCATTTCCTGAAGTTCTGAGAAGTTTTTTGAATTCATGAAAAACCCTGAACTTCAAGGAAGTTTCCTGAACTACTACATGTTCACTGAGTTTTAAGAAGTTTTGTATATGTATAAAGGGTGTCCACGATGAAATTGCCACACACAAAATTGATTCGCAAAATTCGAGTTTTCATCCGATTGCCATCAAATTTTCAGGTATTGAGAAATAACTATTAAACTTCATTTTACCATTTTACTCGTATTTTATTTACAGTCCATACGCAAATGCCCGCACCTTGGCCTTAACCCCGGCCATAAGATTCTGCACAACCTGTGAAACAACCGTTTTTTGCATGTAAACCCATACTTTCTTCAGTTCCTCGACTGTCTTCACTACCTTAGGTCGTTTAAGAAGGTGCTGCTTCTTAAACGACCAGTACTTCTCGATGGGGCGGAGCTCCGGAGTGTTGGGAGGGTTGAACATTTTCGGCACGAAATTGACCTTATTGTCCGCATATCCCTTCAGCACGTCCTTGGAGGTAGTGGCATGAGGCCAAATCCGGCCAGAAGATTGTTGGGACGTTGTGGGCCTTCAGGAGAGGAAGCAGCCGCTTCTGGAGGCACTCTTTTATGTACACCTGTCCGTTCATCGTGTCCTGGGTCACGAAAGGTGCACTCCGCTTCCCGCACGTGCAGATGGCTTGCCAGACCAGGAATTTCTTCGCAAATTTGGACATCTTCTGAGTGCGGACATGCTCCGGAACGCTGAACTTATCCTTGGCCGTGAAAAACAGGTTGCTGGGGATCTGTTTGAAGTCGGCCTTCACATATGTTTCGTCGTCCATGATGCAGCATTCAACTTTCGTCAGCATGTTGACGTACAACTTCCTGGCACGGGTTTTGGCGGACTTGTTCTGCTTATCGTCGCGATTAGTGGCCTTTTGTACCTTGAACGTTCGAAGCCCAGCCTTAGTTTTGGCCTTCTGGACAAAACTTCGGCTTAGGTGCAGCTTCTTAGCCACATCCCGAACGGAGGCGATCGGATTTCGGTTGAAGGTCCCAACTACGCGGTTGTGATTTTTGGTGTTGTACGGAATACTTTTTCCTTCACTTCTGGGCTTCCGATCGGTGGTCAACCGTTCCTCGAACCGCTTAATCACTCGCGACACCGTGGAATTCGCGATTCCCAACGTTTTAGCGATGGAACGATGCGAGAGATCCTTGTTCTCGTGATGAATGCGCAAGATTTTATCACGCACGAGCTGTTCTTTCGACTCCATTTCCACGAATTTTGATCACTTTAAAACTTTAAAACTTGCAGGGTGTAAATAATGCACTATGAACTAAATCCACCCAAATTTTCATTAAATTCTACCCAACGGTTAAAAAGTTAGAGCAATTTCATAGTGTTGCAATTTCATCGTGGACACCCTTTAGCAAGTTTCATGAAATTCTAAGAAGTTCAGTAAACCTCAAGGAAGATCCGCAAACTGTTGAAAAGCTTCATGAATTTCTTGACTATTCTCTATTGGAAGTTCTCTAATTTTCTGGAAAGTTCCTTGAATTTTTGGGAAGTTCCCTGAACTTCTTGAGTAGTTAATTGAACTTCTGAAAAAATACCCAAAATAATCTGATAAGTTTTCTAAACTTCTGGGAGCCCCCTGAATTTCTGGATAGTTACCTGAACTTCTGTGCGGAACCCTTTACTTTTGGAAACTTTCCTGAACTCGTGGTAAGCTCCTTGAATTTGTGGACAATTCCCTGAATTTCTAGGAAACAATCTGAATTTTAGGAAAGTTTTCTGAACCCCTAATTTCTGGAAAGTTCCCAGATTTTATGGTATGTTCCTTAGACATCAGGGAGAATAGCTAAACCTTGGGAAAGTCTAAGGCAAATCTAACAAGTATACCGAGCTTCTGATAAGTCCCCTGAGTTTCTAAGTGCACAGAATTTACAAGATTTTTTTCGAACTTTGGAGAGATAATTTTTGTCCATCAGTTTCTTAACCTTTTCCGATATTCTGGGCGTAAATACTGCGGGCCGTAAGTCTTAAAGACAGATTTGTAAAAATTCCTCAGGGTTACCAACCCCAAGTTTTCGTCGAGAGAACTAGCTGAGAACATACGCCAACATTCGTTAGGCTGCAGTGCACCTATGTAACACTAAGGCCAACATATCCAGCTGCATCGCAACAGCTGGAAAAAGTCATCAGTTGACTGTAGTTGTCGCATAATGTCTAGGATTATCTCCCTTGGCATGTTGAAACGTCGCAGAAAGTGCTTCTTGTCATAGGTTGGCGTGGCTCTATCTTTCACTATCAGCACTATCTAATATCGTTTAAATGAGATGCATGCATTCACACACTCACCACCACTCAAACCAATCCATGGTAAAAAGTTAGCGAAAAATCCTCAGTCTCTGAAAAAATAACAAAATTTCTGATCCCTGGATATTGTAAGATTGACAAGATGATAGGTGTTGGTGGGTTTAACAACAAAAAATACTACTCCGGTGCGCGGAACGCAAAGTTGGTCTGTTTTAGCTGGTTCTTTTTAAGTTTGCTGATGCAAGTCAACTATAAAGATGTTAAAATAGACCACCGCTGAAGATGCTCTAAGCGGTACGTTTTGAACAGCCTGAACAGTGAGATCGGTGGACCGAGTAAATGACAAAAACGCTACTCAAATCATTTGAAAAAGGTGTGAGTATGGTTCCTTTCATATGAAAAAAATTCCCGATGACTTTTGAAATTCCCGCCTTTTTCCCGTATATTTCCCGATGATTTTGGATTCCCGCATTTCCCGATTTTCCCGAGTCTGTGGCCACCCTCAATTTGATTCCATACACCTTTTGCATTCGGTCTAATGGCATTGGGTGTAATGGCATATTTTAATAAGTGCTCAATAATTGTGGAGAGGATTCCCTTTCATGCAATAAAAATGTGCGCAGAAGGCGGGAAAAAACATCTCCCTCTAGCAAAGAGCAGCAAACCACATGCTCGAGTCCCCGAAACATCCCAATCTCAAACTTCATTCTCGTCACAACAATCATGTGGAGCAAAATAAAAAAACGGCCAGAGGCGAAGACATCCTACGGTAAACACTGTGAACATAAAATCGTTAGCATGCGCAACGACCGATGCGTAAAGGCGAAAATTTTCGGAATTACCAACTGAATGAAAGTGTCGCAAAGCAGCATACAGACGTATACTGTCAGCTGTGTGTGCGGTCGCACAATACTGATAACGTGGAATTAAATTCAACGTTTCGGGCCCCTTTTTGTGGGGTAGGGGAACGTACCGATGGGACGAGCTCTTAAATATATTCACTCCTAAATGAATCCAATGACCGGATATGGCATATTTCGACAACTTCCATGAAATTTATTATTTGCATTTTAAACAATGCGGAGCTGTAGGGGATGGCGGGCAAAGCTGGGATGTTCCATTGAATAATTACTTTTAAATGGCTTATTCAGAAACCTATAATTCTCGTAGATAGTAGCGGAATTATGTCCTTCTGTCAAGTAGAAATTGAATATCATTAATTATGACCAACTCCGTTTTCTCTAAGTGTCGCAATATCAACGGGCAAAGCTGCTGAGGACTGAGAATTTGACAATATTTGCATTATTTCCGGTCAATTACCACAACAGCTCAGCGAGTTTACTTCCCCCCGAAGAAGGGACTGGAAGCAAACTTGGATGGTTTTCTCATTATGAGTCGTTCCCATGGCTTTCCTATTGGAGTGCACGATTTTAAATTAATTCATGGTCAGAACCTAAGGTGCCAATTATCTTTTGTTTATGAATTTCTTATCTCACCAATCGTTGGATTAATTTCGAAATTTCTTCTTTTATACTTCATTGATTTGTTTGACGTCGATCTAATCGCGTGCCAATCACCGGTCGACATATGGCACTCATTAACACGCTACTCGATAAACAGGCTGCTTCACTTCCGAAGGACTCAGAAAATGCCCAATGCTGCTGGGATTGAACCCATGTTTACTGAACAGTAGCAGGCACAATTACCACTACACCACCAGTTCCGATTTTGTTCGCTGAATGTTATGACTAGACGCGATATGCCGGCTCATAAATTGTAATTTAAAAAAGAACAACATCCCCAATAAATCTAAAACGTAAGCCACTGGTCGTTAAAAACAACTTAAAAGCCCCGTCACTAGCAGCCGCAGCAGAATAGCATTGATCACTCATATTGCCTTTGATCGCCCGATTCCCAGTTCCACCCCTACGCTTGGGTGAGTCGAGCTGATATTTCCGGCCAATATCCACTCCGATATAATTGGCACTCCTGGCTGGGGCGAAATAAAATAATCAACGATTCTCAAGACGTCATACCGGAAATATATTAATTGCCTCTATTTTTCGTGCGTCTCCTATGACGTACCTAGCCGTCCCAAACGCCGCGGAATTGATTCTGCGCGATCTGCGTTGGATCGCCGTTGTTTCACGCCGGCACACATACAAAAAGGGTATTCTCGCCCGTACTTATAAATTTCAGCGTGCCACAAGATGTCAACATTAATAACATCAATTAGCGAAACGAAACGAAGGGGGAATCCGACAACCGTCCGGTCAGCGATGGGAAAAATGCATGAACATCATACTAATTTGAGGTTTGATGCGTGCTGGCGCCTACCAACATACTGCGGACGGAACGAAAATCAAACCCAACAGGCAAAACAAAAGCAGCGAAAAAAAAAACGCTGATTGATTTGGCCGGTGTGCCTGAAGCGACATCCGTGAGTGGAATAATGAATCATAATCCGACTACCATGGCGCCACTGAGTTCGGGCCAAGTGGAGCAAAGTAATAGCCAAGTGTTAATTGAATGACGTGATCTTGGATCGGTGCGCTATTATCGATGTCATTAGCGTTGAACTTTAGTTATTATGGAAAGGAAAGAACTATGCTCAGGGACCAAACATAAACACTCGGATTGCGGGGACGAATGGATTTGTTTGGCACATTTTTCTAGTTGCCTAACTGCTAGACGCAGATGAAACTAAAAGAACTTAACGAAACCGAATAACCTTCAATTAAAGAAAATTAATGTAATGGACAATTTGTGCCTTCCTTTGATGTTTTCTATTTTTCTACGTCATTTGTTTTCCTGTGAATTTCGTTTTCCTACACTGAACAAATCTTGCAGCAAAAACTACCATTTTACAGACCACTTTTCACGTAGACAACATCTCCAGCAAGCTCAGCTGTCAACATTGTAATATGTGTCTGTGTTTTTGCTCGTTTACGTTTGTCTGTTGTTGCTCGTTTTCGTTGAGCACGTAATACAAAGCAGAAAGATCGCTTTCTGTGGTATTTCACATCAAATCAAACAACCAATACAAATTATGAGACTTCTATTTGACAGCTGACAGCAGGCCAACTCATTGAGCCCAGGACATCCCTGTCTACTGTCAATCGCTGCTATTGATATAGGCTTGTCAATGGCCTGATTTGGTTATGCCTATTTTCAAAACTCCAAGGAATTTCAGTCATTACAGCCTTCAACATTTGTGAGTATGTTTGACAGACCTCATGTTGATATCAACCCCACCATGGTTGACTTCAATCGTAGACATGGTGAAAATTGTTGTTGTTTGCGCTTAATATAACCCTCGGAATGGTAGTTTCTACAGTGTTTCATCTTGAATCATCTTGAATTGTGAACGTGGATATCGACCTCTAATCTTCATTCATCTTCGTTTGTCAAGGGCTGTTTCCGTGGTGAGTAGCTCCCACTTTGTTCCACTTCTACTGCTACTTCTCTTTAGATTTCCCTACGGAATTAATACTGTAGGCAGGAATTCACCCGGTGCTGGTCAGACATATGATATATTTTCTTTTACGATTCAAACACACCGAGGTGGAGCTTGCCATCTTCACATCAACGTGCAATACCAGCTGAATTTTAAGACAGACCTTAACAGATCACCTGTGATTTACTTTTCATAATTAATAATCAAGTGTGTGAATCTCAATTTATGTATATTATAAATGAAAACTCAAATCCATAAACTTTACCATTAGGTGTGGAACTCGACTGTTGGCTGTCTTGTTGTGTCGAAAACTGTGTTTGAAACTTGCAAAGTGATGAATGGGAAACACTGACATGATGACAGGTGAACTTTCAAAACAACGGCACACAAACAAAAAGTTTTCTCCTTCACCAGCTTTGGCTATGCTCATAGAGGCTAGGCTAGGCTAGGCACAGAAAAAGACAAAAGATCCCGCAGGGTTTCATAATAATTGGTTGTTTTGCTCCTTTTTCCTTGCTGATATTTTTTATTGACTAAGCAGGGGTGCAAACTTCAGAACATGCATCTTACCCGAGAAATACACGTTTTGTGTTTTAGTAACCTGGATAATTCTCATGTTTGGTATAAATGTGTGTTTCACTTGTATGGGGCGGGGGGGGGTCTCATTGCCTTCAAAACCCCCCACATGCCAAATGTAGTTCCATTTGCTTGATTAGTTCTCGAGCTATGCAGAAATTTGTGTCTCATTTGTATGAGAGCCTCCCCCCCCCCCCTTTCAGAAAGAGAAGGGGTCCCAAACAACCATAAGAATCTTTTCCAGTTCTAAAAACCTCCGCATGCAAATTTTCATGCCGATCGGTTCATAAGGGTCATACAGGCAGAAATTCATTTATATATATATATATATATATATATATATATATATATATTTTACATATATATATATATATATATATATATATATATATATATATATATATATATATATATATATATATATATATATATATATATATATATATAATATATATATATATATATATATATATATATATATATATATATATATATATATATATATATATATATATATATATATATAGAAATCCTGCTTGCAAAAAACCCCATATGCCAAATTTGATCCCATTCGTTTGATTAGTTCTCGAATTGTGTGTGTGTGTGTGTGTGTGTGTGTGTGTGTGTGTGTGTGTGTGTGTGTGTGTGTGTGTGTGTCTGCAATTAATCTCCCACTGACCAGCAGTGCTTTTATGGAAGAAACTTGTCTGCATTTCTTCAGTTATTTATATGTAATCACTTTGTGCAAACATTTTTAGCCCTGGAGATTGAAGGTGACAGCTCTATTGAAAATCCAACGACCCATTTCAAGAATGCCTGTTCCTACACGTACATTCTGAGGTCATCTTCATATACAATAAGCCCCGCATGAAAATCTTCGCATATCAAATGGATATGTGAAGAGTTTTCACACTTCCAGAATCAAAAATGGACATTCTTGATCCTGGCGTGTATATAGTTAAGGGATATTTTTGATAATATAAAACGTCCTCACCAATGTTCCTTTTCTGATGTTGGAAAGTTTGTCCCGATGCGGAAGTGGGGCACTAAAAACAAAAAAAATGGGGAAAAAACTACCGACGCACAATCTATCTAAAAAAACACGACCATAACACACTAAGAGAGGGATTCCATTCACAACGTCCTACGCAAATTACTCGAAAAACTATAATTTCACCATTTACTTTAGTTGAAAAAAGGAATATTTTTAATTTTATTTCCGCGAAAATAACGCAGCAAAAGCAAAACACCCGTTTGATAAGTTCTCGAGTTATGCAGAAATTTTGGTTTCATTTGTATTCCCTTCCAGAGGGCGGAGGGTTTTCATACCACCATATCAATATTTCTCTCCTTCAAATACCTCCACCTGCGAAATGTGATTCCATTTACTTGATTAGTTCTCGAGTTATGAAAAAATGTGTGTAGCATGTGTAAGGAAGCCCCCCTCCCTTTCAAGAGTGGAGGAGTCTTGAACTAACATAGAAACATTTCTCTCTTCCAAAAAGCTCATCATGCCAAATTTGGTTCCATTTGCTTTATTAGTTCTAGAATTAAGCATAAATTTCAGGTTAATTTTTATGAGACGCCCCCTTCTAAAAAGGGGGTGGGATCTCGAACCACCATAAAACCTTTTAACGTCTTCATAAAACCCTACATATCCTTCTTAAGAGGAAAGGGATCTCAAATAATCATAGAAACATTTTTTGCCTCCAAAAACTCCTACACGCTAAATTTGGTTTCTTTTACTTGATAAGTTCTCAAGTTATGCAAAAATATGTGCTTCATTTGTATTGGTGACCCTCCTTCCAGAAGTGAGAGAGGTCTCTAACTACCATAGGAACCTTCCCCGACCCCAAATACTTCTCCATACAAAGTTTCACGCCGACTGATTCAGTAATTTACGAATCTATAAGGTTCAGACAGACAGAAAGACAAATAGACCGAAATTCATTTATAAAGGGTGTTCCGATCAAAATTTCATCGAAAAAGTAATGTTTGTGAGCTGGACTTTTTTCAAGTTCAGTTAATACAGAATACAGGAGAAATATTCAGCTAGGCTTCCTTTTTACCGAATGCGAATGGCCGGGTTTTTCGTTTATGACCTGCCATAAGATTTTGTACAGTCTCATTGTCCACTTTATTCACCGTAAAACGCCAAATATTGTTCGATTGGGCGGAGCTCTGGCGTGTTGGGAGGGTTCTTGTCCTTGGGCACCACTTGAACGTTGTTGGCAGCATTCCACTCCATTCCCCCTTTTTCCGTAATGGCAAGATGCCAAATCCGGCTGAAATAGAACGGAACAATTGTGTCGCTTCAGAAAAGGCAGTAGACGTTTTTGGAGGCACTCGCTCAGATAAATTTCCTGGTTGACGGTTCCGGTCGCAATGTAAACGTTGCTGTTCAAGCCACAGGTACAGATGACCTGCCACACCAGTTCTTTATTCGCAAACTTTGACAGTTTAATGTGATTGAAAATATCTCCCATCTTCCCCGTCCTGTTGCCGTATACAATTCCAGGCCAGGAAGCTGTTTAAAGTCTGTCTTGATGTAAGTTTCATCGTCTTGTACCACGCAATCAAACTTCGTCAGCATCGTCGTGTACAACTTTCGCGATCGTGCTTTAGCCGACGTGTTTTGTTTATCGTCGCGATTTGAAGTCACCACTTTCTTGTAAGTGGAAGGTCCAGCTCGTTTATAAGCTCTATCCGCGTTTGAAGGCGCCACTTCCAGCTTCTTTGCGACATCTCGGACGGAGAGGTTGGAGTTCCGTTGCCTCTGGCTTGCAATTTTCCCCCGATCCAGCTTTCCAGGCTGTCGACAAACGTTCACCGAACACTTTTAATACGTTGGTAACAGTTGATTTAGCCACATTCAACTATTTCGCCAACTTGGCGTTGTTTCTCTGCCTTCGACGACATTTTGATAAATGAAGTGTTAATCTCAAAACCAAAATAGGGGAATGATGGTACACACACACACACACACATCTTCAATATGAGGGTTGTGCAAAACTTTTTAATGCACGATGAAAGGAAATGCGCCAAGTTTAAGTCGAGCAAATTTTGATCGAAACGCCCTTTATTTATATAGATATACATGGATTAAATTTGTTTTTAATTGTTTTCATGATCGCGGGATCAAAAACCCCTTCTATTTTTTGTATTTTTTTTCTTCAAAGTTAAGATCTTTTACATAACAGATCGAGGATTGGCGATGTGTATATTTTAATTTTCCAGCAATTTTTTTTTTTCAAAAAACCAGGGTGAGATTGTTCTTGTCATTCATCACCACCGCCACCTCGCGATTCGCCGGGAAAATTGAGTTGACCATCTAATTCAGCCACTGCCGCTGCGCCATTGACTGCAGTTTCGAAACCAGTGGACGCGACTTCTGCTTCCTGACATGTATGTTCATGTTCGCCAGGTACTTTTTCACTATTTGGCCGGTTCAACCGACCTCCCAGCCTAACGCACGCAGCGATGTAGCCACTCTTCCCTCGCTCTTCCTCTTCAGCATCCTTTGTAATTTCTTGTCGCTCAGGGTCGTCGGCCGTCCGAAACTGGGCTTTCCTTCGATGCTCTGATTGTTGTCTAATAGTGCCGAGATGATTGGACTCGAAAAAAATGCGACACTTTGTTTTGGGTGTAACTTTTTATCGCGTGGGTAAAAATTAATGAAATTTTGGGTAATAATAGATTAGAGTGTTATGTTTTGTGTGTAAAATTTTATGGTCAAGTAGTTTTCAAGATGCATTCGCAACAAGAAGAGCTATGTCAGCAAATCTTGGGCTTGGTGATCGATAATTCTGGTCAGTCGCACAGATGGATCGGCAAAAGGTTTGGAATCCACCATTCCACCGTGTCCCGCGTTGTGAAGATGTTTCAGGAGACGAAGACCATCGAGTGGCGCGCTGGAAGCGGCCGAAAACCGAAAACGGAATACCCAGAGAAGGCGCGGAAGATAAGGCAGTACTTTAAGAATAACCCGAACCTTTCCACCCGAGACGTGGCCAAAAAGGTCAATTCGTCGAAGTGGTTCGTCCAGCCGACAGTGAAGCGGGCTGGGCTACGTGTTTTTAAGGTCAGGAAGGCGCCAAACCGGACTGACAAGCAAAACACGGTGGCCAGGCTGTCTCGTCATGGACGACGGGACATATATCAAGGCGGACACCAAACAAATCCCCGGCCTCGAGTTTTTTGCCGGTACGAAATCTTTTGAGAAAGATGGACAAATTCGCGAAGAAGTACCTGTTGTGGCAGGCGATCTGCGAGTGCGGACGGTACAGCAAGTCATTCGTTACAACCGGCACCATAAACGGGCAGATTTATCGAGAGGAATGCTTGCAGAAGCGCTTGCTGCCCTTCCTCCGCTCTCACCGTGGTTCCACGCTGTTCTGGCCGGATCTCGCTTCGTGCCATTACGCCAAGCCTGTATTGGATTGGTACGAAGCAAAGGGCGTTATTGTGGTCCCGAAGGAGTCGAACCCGCCAAATACACCAGAACTTCGTACGATCGAAAACGTTTGGGGCGATAATGAAGAAGAAGTTGAAGAAAAGCGGAAAAACATTCAAAACCGATGAAGCTTTAAAAAAACAGGGAGAAATTGTGTAAAGAAGATGGACAAAACTTTGCCCAAGATCTTCGCCCAAGCAGTGTTAAGAGAAATGTACGAGCATTCAGCTTGGAGGAGGAACATCAAAAAATTAATTATGCCAAAACATAGCTTATATATAGTTATTTAATCCCTGAAAATTTGAGAAGTATCCGATTTAAAATGAATTTTTGTGTCTCATTTTTTCGAGTCCTGTCTTTAGATACCAGCACGGGCGTATCCGAAGTCCACAAAGTGCCGCACGATGTCCGTTTTCGACGCGGCGGGGTACCGTTCTTTGAACGCGCACACTTCTGAACGACGTTGCTTCACTGTTTTTGCCATCACGGTTAGAGTTTGACTGATAGAGCTGTCAAATTTGTCTGCTGACTCATGGGTTACTATGATTGATACTGCGTAGGTAGTTTGGTCAGTGCGGGTGAAGGTAAACCCATGAAGAATCGGCAAATTTTGTCCTTTTTTTAATGCATTAAATCTCGAGTACTTTTTCAAAAGGACGTAAGTCACAAAATGTAAACAAACGCGTTGTTGATGGCATGTTGATAAACAATCATGTATATATGCCCTTGTTTGATGAAGTTTCTGATGGATTATTCTTGGAAGATTTAACTAACTTTTTTCAAAACGAAGTAAATTCACTTTTGCACTCCTTGGGAATAATGGTAGATACGTCGCATGTGTTGAAAAGTAACTGCGAAACATTATTATATCATTTATATGCCCCTTAACGACTCGTCAGTAAAAGTCTTTATACCACATGGTTAAATATTTAGATTTTTTTCAGTTTTGATTTTTTTAGCAAAAATATTTTTACAACGTTTTGTTGTAGAAAAAAATTATACATCATTTTAAAAAGTTCGACGTATCTGTGTGAAATATGACAACTTGACGTAACATTTCGACGCAACAACATTGTCATTCGCAGAATGGCGTATCATTTTGACGCAAGTAATATGTCATCTATCATACTGACTTATCAAAATGACGTATTGTCTTTTTCGGTTGCAGACCGTTGTAAGAAACATTTTTCTAAATGAGGCTTGAATTTTTACTCCTAAAGGGTGATACGGTCAAAATTTGGTCAAGGGAAAACGCGTGTAAATCGGTGAAATCGTTTATTTAAAAAATCAAATTAAATTTCTTTTTCAAGTTCAATTAGTATAAAATTCAGGAAAAATATTCAGTTAGGCTTCCGCTTTTCCAAATCCGAATTGCCGGGCCTTACGCTTGACCCCTGCCATCAGATTTTGTACAGCCACCTTGTCCACCTTCTTCGCCGCAGAAAGCCAGTTTGCCTTGAACTGCTGCTCGGCCTTAGCAGTTTTTTGGTCTTCTTTAGGCTCCGCTTGACAACAGTATTTCTCAATTGGGCGGAGCTCTGGCGTGTTGGGAGGGTTCTTGTGCTTGGGAACCACCTGCACGTTGTTGGCGGCGTACCACTCCATGGCCTTTTTACCGTAATGGCAAGATGCCAAATCCGGCTAAAACAGTACGGAACAACCGTGTTTCTTCAGGAAAGGCAGCAGACGTTTATTCAAACAAAATTTCTTGGTTGACAGTCCCGGAAGTTATGAAAATGCTGCTTTTCAAGCCACAGGTACATATGGCTTGCCAAACCAGATATTTCTTTGCGAACTTTGACAGTTTCGTGTGCTTGAAAATATCTGCTACCTTTCCCCTTCCTTTTGTCGTATAAAACTCCTGTCCCGGAAGCTGCTTGTAGTCGGCTTTGACGTAGGTTTCGTCGTCCATTACCACGCAGTCAAACTTCGTCAACATCGTCGTGTACAGCCTCCGGGATCGCGCTTTGGCCGTCGTATTTTGTTTATCATCGCGATTTGGAGTCACTACCTTCTTGTAAGTCAATAGTCCGGCTCGTTTTTTGGCTCGATGCACGGTTGTAGACGATACACCCAGCTTATTTGCGGCATCTCGGAGAGATAGGTTAGGGTTTCGCTTGAAACTACCGGCAACTCTCTTTGTCGTCTCAGCGGCTTCCGGTTTTCGATTTCCCCCCGATCCAGACTTCCTGGCTGTCGACAAACGTTCCCCAAACACTTTAATTACATTTGTAACGGTTGATTTGGCAACTTTTAGCGATTTTGCCAACTTTGCGTGAGAGTGGCTCGGATTTTCGCGATGCGCGAGCAAAATTTTGATACGCTGCTCTTCTTGCTTGGACGGCATTTTGACAACTGAAGAGTGAATTCCAAAATCAAAATAGGAGCAACATTCTACACACACACACCTTCAAAATGAGGGGTGTTCAGGTTTTTTAAATGCAAAATTGAAAGAAATACGTCAAGTTGATATTGACCAAATTTTGACCGTATCGCCCTTTAGTGTAGTTTTTAAGCACAGTGATGCAATTTCTCTTACCAATATGTCATTTAGTGGAATTTAAATGGGATAAACATTTCCGGTTTTCAAATAGGAATAAAAATAAACTCAAAAAAGTTTAATGCTGATTTTCTCATCTTCATCTAAATGTTACTTACGTCTATTTGAAAAAGTACTCGAGAAATGATTGAAATACTGAAATGGCAAAAATTTCAACGTTATATAATGAAATAAAGTCGATCACCCGGCAGCCTAGCAAAACAACAAAGATAACAAAGATAGATAGATCTCGGACAGTCTTTCCTTCCCAAATGAGGCTCTAGAGAGTTGCCATCTTGAGCAAAATTGTTGAGAATTTAAAATGAAGACATTTAAAATAATCACATTAGTGCCAGATTGTACCACAGGAATGGCGCTGCAGTCTATTTTTGCCTAATGAAGCTCTAGAGAGTTGCCGTCTGCGGCAAAGTTTCTCAGTACGCCATTTTTCGTCTTATGACATTATAATATTAATTCCAGATAGCGCTGCAGTCTATCTTTGCTAAATAAAGCTCTAAAGAGATGTCGTCTTGGATAAGATTTCTCAGTATGTCATGTGTTCTTTTTTTTAGTTCCAGATCTTACCGGAGCTTTAGAGAGCTACCGCCTCCGGAATTTTTTTTTAGTTCTTAGTTTTTTTGCCATTTTTTGTCTTTTTCCAGTTCCAGATAATCTAAAGCACCATCTATGCGAAGAACTCTGAGAACATGATAATGGCAGAAGTCGACATATTATATACTGAAAAACCAAGACGGCAACTCTTACAAGCTTCAATTTACAATCAAAAACTTCAGCTTCATCTCTGTTGAAAGATCTGGAACTAGTATGACAACGACAAATGTCGAAATGCGAAACTTTGCCGAAGATGGCAACTCTCTAGAGTTTAATTTGTCAAAGACAGGCTGCAGGCTGCGGAAAGATCAGAACTAATATGATAATCTCACAAGACGACAAAAGACATACTGAAAATTTTTGCCGAAGACTGGCACTCGCTAGCGCTTCATTTAGAAAAGATAGACTGCAGCGCTATCTCTGCGGCAAGATTTAGAACTTATCTGATAATGAATCTGACAAAACACGAAAAATAACACAATAAGAAACTTTGCTTAGGGAGGCAATACTCGAGCGCTTCATTTGACAAAAATAGGCTACAGCGCTATTTCTGCGGCAAAATCTGGAACCAGTATGATAATCTCACAAAATGAAAAATAACATACTGCGAAATTTTGTTCAAGACGGCAACTCTCTAAGTCTGCTATGTTTTGGATGTAATTCTGTTCACACATAGAAATCAAAATCTTCAGGTTTTTCCACCACCAATGCATTTTTGAGACCATACAGACCTTTCAAATGGGGTGCAAAAATTTGGGTGGGTAGAAATTTAATAATTCTAAAAAGGGTTGAAATCCGGGTTAATATGTGTCATATGTGTCAGTTTTTGGTCAATACCCGAGGAAATACGTAACGACGTGACACATGACTATAGTCGATTGTGTCGATTCAGTACCGAATTGAAGTGAAAACAAACCAATAATCAAAGGATGCATGTTTCGAGTAGTTCATTTCGTCAATTGATGTCAGTATGTGCTTAAAATCAAATGAACTGATGAACATAAAGAAGAAAATTACCGATAGACAAGTCATCCCAAGTAACATTGCCAAAACCATCCAGCTTTATTAAGTTTTATTAAAGTTTTATGAAAGCCACTAGAAATCAATTCAGTTTTATTATGGTAGCAAGAGGTGCCAACAGGTTTCAAATTTCAATCAGGTTTATAAGAACCTACACGGCTTCTTTACAACGATCTTAAAACCTTGACTTTTAAAATACCTTTCACTCCTGTCAAAGGTTTCATTTTGACTTAATAAACTCATAAAATGCTGTTTGAAATGCCGTTTTAGGACACATTTATAATATCTTATTATGGTCAGTTGAAAAAGCCTTTTAAAACCATTTTGCTTCCAGTAAATGCATTAAACGGCTGATTGGCATTGAGGAAAGCTACCAAATGACTAGATAGTTTTATAGTAGCCATTGCTAAGATAAATTGGCTTTTTTGGTAAAACTGTGATTTCTTGCAATCGCCATATTGAAATATTTGAAATAATTGGAATGTGGAAAAATAAATACACCAAATTTTAAATGTAATACAATTGAATTGTAGATCTGAGACAATTTTCGGTATTCGTTTAGATAACCTTATTGAATTCCATAAATTTTCAGAAGTTTCTTGATTAATTTATCGAATATATTTCATTCAATTTTGTTTTTGTTGTTGTAAACTCGCATAATTTCCGAGGCGCATTAATTTTCAGCTCTTATCGTGCAAATATTCACCATAAAAATTAAATGCGCATATGATTTGGAGCATGATACGCTATAAAAAAAACTCAATTTGTTTTATATATTTTGCTATCAAACATAATTTCCCGCAACACTTGAGCTTTTTTTTAGCCATTATTTACTGTTGAATTAATCATAAGAGCAGAGAATCGAAGGAAGCAGAACAACAGAAATCAACCTCGATATCACAGTGAAGTTTGACAGCTGTGGCCATTTGGCCCTATACTGGTTTTGATGGCGGCCAATAGGTTTTATGATGGTTCTCAAGTGGTCATAACATTTTTCACTAGAACATTTTCAAAATCTTTATGGTCTTGGAAAGGTTTTATTAATTTGTTTTAACAACCGTCTATAGAGTGGGCCACTTTGTACAAATTTCGGCTTTAAAGATGCATAGAGGAGATGTTGGAGGACAAAACAGTTTTGAATGTAGTTTCATCAACAAAGCCGGGAGGAGTGCTATACGGCTGGAATAGAACTGAAATTGTTACTTGGGATGTTTGACAGGAAAAATATTCATCGTGACTCGATAGCAAGAACCAAAATAGAATACATGATAATGATCTTCCTCGAATCGAAACAAAGTTCATTTTCCTTTTTATGCGTCGATAATGTTGAACCCTGGTCTCTTGACGTGGTGAATAGCGGCGGTATCTTCACCTTTTTCGGTATCTCCTGGTACGGTACGGGAAAAAAAAGCTTCGTATCCATAGAGTGAAAAACACGACGTTCGATACTCAAATTTGAAGTCTGTAATAGGAAAGTACTGTGCTTGTAGTAAATTTTAGCAAAACTATAAGACATCACCTCATATTTTGGTTATTTTCAATAGTTTAATTTGTTAAAGGATAATTTTTGATAGTTGAATTTATACGCGCAAAAATTTCTAAGCGATTGGGTCTACTTCTTGAAAATCTATAGAGCATTTATTAAGCTATTAGCGTTTAATTTGTAACGATATTTTGTGCGAACACTTATTTTTAGATCTCCAATTGACACCCTACCCTTGCCGTGAGACGTAGTGTACGTCAAAAAAAAACTTGATACGGCCAGTTAGATACAGCACACTTGACCACAGTTATTGTCAGCATTACGACCATCTGATTTTTTGGGAAAGCGAAACATTCCAAGGGGTTGGAAATTTTCCAATTGTAAACGATAATCTGACGGCTCGACGACGAGACAAAGGAAAACATACACAAAGGTATCACATCTGTTAAGTTGAACAAAAAGCTGTTAGTTTGATGGCAGCTGCAATACTTTTGAACAGTAAGTTAAAAAAGAAAGAAACAAAATAAACTTAACAGTACTTTCTTTTAATTCTACAATTGCCGA
>JASCZW010000610.1:0-81444 GCA_034211315.2 Aedes japonicus
TTGAATCTAACTTCCCTTCTTTGTTTACAAAATCAGATACATCGCATTGAAAACGTACTCGAGAATTAGTGAAGCAAGAATTGACCGACACGAATGCATTCAGGTGTAAAGGGTCGGAATAAAGAAATAACAAACATTAAAACTCAATGATATTTTTTACTATTTTTTTGGGAGGATCAATTACGCTAGCTTAACGGAGCCGATATTTTGTTGTTTTCTGATAACATGAGTGACATTTTTTGGAGGATGGATTAGACCGAACGTTCAGTTGTCGAGAATTCGGTATAATTTAACAGATTTCTGTAAAAAAAATCTAAGTGTGTAGTCTTCCGAAGAAACGCATGCGTGTAACAAAGATCGTGAGATCCCAATACATCTCCGAAAGGAACATGAGGTTGTCTTCATTGGTCCTCTCGGGTATTCAAAAGTCGTGCTCTAGTGGCGTCACTATCCGTACATTACCAAACTGCGATCGATGTCATCATAATCGTTTCCACACCAATAAATATTGTTTTCCAGGGGAGGTATGTTTTAAGCAAGAAGAAAAATCTACAATCAGAGAGATGTGGGATTGGCAATCCGTCGATCCACTAAAAACCTTCTCGTTCCTCGGTCCTCCCAGGACTATCTTTTGTTATTACTTCGGGAATGAGCAGTTGAGCTTTGAGAACCCGCTAGGTCTAACTTCTTAGGATTAAAGTACTTAGCTAGCTCCTTCTGAATTACCGCTGGTCATTGGGCCATTTGCATTGGAGCTCCCAGTATTCACACATCCTCTAGACAAGATTATCCGGAGTTTTGTCCCAACCGCTCACGGCCATAATGCCCTTTCTCGTGACGTCGTGCCGAGGAGATACGAAGAACGCATGTTCTACGGATTCCTCTACGTCCTCGCACTCGGGACAAGTGCCCGTACTTCCACTGGAACTGCCTAAACCATTGCCAGGATCTGTGTCAAATAGCAATTAACTTCACCGTGTCGCCGGCCGACTCATCCGAGTAGCTCCGGAATTATTCGAAGGGGTCTACCGGTTCTTTGTAGAGTTGTTCCATTCACCTTGCCTATCGATCATAGATGCAGCTATAGTGGTCTTCCGTATACCTCTTGTGGCACGTTGATCAAACCAATCTTCGTCCTCTTTTATCATGATGTCTATAAGCAACATCCCTGCTATGACACAGACTTCGTTGTGAGACTCAGTGTGGTACACGCTGTCAATGTTGTCCAACCCCTTAAGGTAGCTATACAAACTTAGCGCGATGACCCATGCAGGCAACACTAACCAGGAACTTCCGCTTGCTACCTTGCACTCCCAAGATATTTGACATCATGCGAGATAATGCCGATATAGCCGTGGATGCCTCCTTGCAGGCGTAATCGTCGTGGTGATAAAGGACAGCCTTTCGTCGATCATGACCCCAAAGTACCTCAGGACCCCGCTCTTTGTGGTGATAGTGTAATTATCCACACTAATCGTCGCCTGATACAGCGAGTTACTTTATCTAATCTGTTTTCTGATGGGCTAGCTCTAGTTTCCTAGAGCGCATCAATCGCTCTACTAGTTCAATAGACTGAGTGGCCGTTAACTCCACCTCTTCTATGGATTCTCATATACCTCAAGGGTGATGTCATCCGCAAAACCAACAGCCCTGGAAATTTTAATTTCAACACTTCGTCATAAATTGTGTTCCAAAACAATGGGCCCAGGATAGAACCTTGCGGAACTCCTAAGGTGATTTGGACTAATTCCTGACCCACTTCTGTTTTATAAACCAGTACACGATTTTGGGATTAGCATCCCAAAATCCTGTACAGATTCCCATGAACACGGAGCTTACCGTATTGACTTTCACAACACAAACCCTTGAAGCAAGCTTGTGCGGCCACCAGCGCTACTCGACGGTTCGGTATTTCAGCGACCAACTGGGCTCTCTGCATCCTCCGTTTTGCGCGGAGGTCAGCGATCACCTCTTTCCACCAGTACACAAATGACCTTTCATTCTTTGGTTTCACCTACTGAGACAAGGCTGCGTCGAACACATGTGATAGTGGCGCTACGAATTGATCATCGCACGAGTACTGGGTTTCGCTAATGTCTCTATGAACACTCCGTTGTTGATCGGCGAGCGATGGAGTGGCTGCTCTTTCCTCCACACACTGACTAGTATTGTTGACGATACGAATCGCCAAGTGACCGCTTTGAGCGTAGTCAGCCTCAACACTCCAGTTGCTTGATAACACAAGGCTGCCTGATGTCACGTCGATTATCCATTCCACTTCGTATCTGTGGTAGGTACTGCTGGTTCCGTCTCAGGAGCCTAGCCAAGGGCTTTAACAAGTTTTGGCCTTTTGGGATTGTAAGGGGACTCCCCCACTCCAGCACCTAGGCGTTGAGATCACCCGCTATAACCAACTCTCAGTCAACTCTGCTATCATTCGGTCGACCTTCCTTAAGAACTTGTTACACTCCATTCATCTAAGCTACCACGAAGCTTTCGTTTGAGGTAAACACAACCGGGTCATTACCGGTCGTCCATAATTCCACCATATTCGCAATCCAGTTGCAATTACCGGCAGGTATACGGTATGGGTCCGATATTATGAAGATATACGTCGACGACTCGTGAACTGCCTGACACAGCAGTTGCTGAGCTGCCTCAAAGTGGTTCAGGTTTAGTTGGATTAGCTGCACTGTGTATTTTATTTTATTTCCTTTTATAAACTGGGCAATTTGTGCTTTCCAGTCTGGTTTCTCGGCGTATGGCAGGCACTTGGGAGACTCCTTGCAGTCCTGAGTCTTGGGATTTGCACCTCCACAATTGTTGCACAACTTTCTCCTTTTGGGATCTTTGTACTTTTAGGGAATGAACCAACTTTTAATTCTGGTGAACGCTCAGTAGGCGTTCCAATCAGAGCCGAGTTCGCTTCTGTCACCGACAGCCTTACGTGCCTGTCTGGGTTCTAGATAGTTCTAGTATGTCGATCATGATGCTGAGGACACGCACTTTAACTCTCTCTCACAGGGCTGGTTCAGCCAGTTTCTTCAGTGTGGTGTCCCTCTTTAACTCTAAGAGCATCTCGCTCGTGCGGGTACGGCGTATACTCCGCACGTCAGCGCTCAGATCCGCGAGTTTTGCGTCTCCAAACATTGTCTTTGGGACCTCCGAGTAATAGGATTCTTCGGACTTTTGGCTCCATCTATCTTTTTCTGGACATTCATTCAGCGGTTTTCCCTGCCCCTCTGTGGGTCTTTATCGTAACATCCATTTGAAGCCGGGCCAGCCCAGGCGCTTGGGCCACCCTCGGTGCTTAAGACAGGACCATCATTTTTTCGACCGGCCGCCACATTCACGTAAGCCTTGGGCCAATGGGGGCCTTGACGACTATCCGTTTCTGAGTAGCGCCGAGTGCCTACCTTCCCCGGGTGACCGTCTCACTTGCTTGGACGTCTCTGCCCTCATGGAAGATGGAGTGGGACCTTCCACAGAGACGGAAGCGTTCGTCTGCGTATGCACTGAGGCCATCTCTCTATCTCTTTCCACAGCTACTAGTCTGACCATTTCTCTGGCCCTTTGGTCGGCAAGTAGCTTATCATCCAACTCATTACGCTCTCTGCATGCTGCCTGCACGGACCTACAAAGCTTCAACAAACTTTGTTTCAGGCCCTTGCTGGTGCATATCGTACACATCGCTAAAATCGGTGGACTACGATGGGCTAGGCATGTCGTAGGAATGTCGGACGACAGCCCTGTTAAAATGGTTCTCAAAAACGAACCGACGGGCACAGGAAGAGGAGGCCTGCAACGAGCAAAGTGGTTAGATCAAGTAGAAGGCGACCTGCGGACACTCCGCAGACAGCGAGGCTGGTGAGGTACAGACATGGACCGATTACAATGGAGACAACTTCTGTGTACAGCAGAGGCCGCACCGGGCTTGGTCTGATTTATAAGACTTATCAATAAGTAAGAAGGTGTTGCTACGTGTCAACGGGAAGTCGATACCAGCATTCAACTGCTGCGAGACCATAATCACTTTGGAGGGCGTGTCACGCTTCCTCTTTATGACCCAGATGAGTTCAGGCCCATCCATGGTCTCGCCTAGTTTAGTTATGATATCATTTCCACCTGCGAAGATGTCACGTGCCCGGCACTGCCGTCCTGTTTAGCGGGGTATCTTATCAGGCCACGATTTCCTGTCGGTTTTTGTGGACTGGTCAGGAATCTTTGACTTCCATTTTGTTGGGTCCCTTCCAGGTGCTATCAAACCCTACTTGAAGAAATCACTAACATGATCACACGGTGTAAGGGTCGACACGGTGCGTTGTGAGAAAACCATGTACAGAGCCAGATCAGTGCAAGCCAGTTATGGGACTTTTTCCTGAACCATTCAGCTTGGTCGTCATGCCATTTTTGCCGTAGAGCCGACATAATTTGCGAAATACCTCCGCTAACCGCGGAACACCGTATTTTCATTGCGAGACACGCTGGGGACGACGTTTTCTAGGCTGGTATCTACCCCGCTGGTATCAAGCATTGTGCGTTGTATTGAACCGAACCGTGCGCATCCCTAGTAGCACACTTGTTGCCATTCGGTTGAGATAACATAAATATGACTTGCTAAGTCATAATCAAGTAACTACAACTTATTCTGATCGTAGTGTGCTACTTGGGATTTAAAATCGACGTACTCCGGTGTTTCTCCGACATCTACGCATTCTGGACAGAGGAGGATACCACGTGTACGGATCTGTACAAATACTTCCTATTGCAGTGGTGACCTTGACCCCAGCGTGCTTTCCATTCATTCACGTGGAAACGTTTGGGATCAACCGGTTTGTCCACCTCCACTACATTATCCAATTTCTCCTGCCACTTCTTCTGGAGTAAGTCCACGTTCTTCTTCAAACTATTCTGATGTTTCTGTTAAAATAGCACTCCTGATCCTCCTTCAATGATAGTACAATGAAGATCATATCAGCAATGACGCAAACCGCTTCAAATGATATTGTCCGGTTAGGGCTCACTAGCCTCCTTCTGAACAACCTGAACGCGCTGTGCAAACAAGACTTGTTTCTTGTCGATGGGAACCAGGCTAGACTTTAATACTGGAGTACAGACGTGGATTCACAAGCCTTCGCATGCTGCTGCTTATCACCGAATTCTTGCACATGGTTCCGGCCAACGCTGTGGTCACCTTTACTGTCTTCTGACAGGGGTTTATCACACCCAATTGCTTGACCTCACGCTCCGAATCACCGCACGCTTTGGAAATGAGTATATGTTGACCGGTTTGACAAAAAGTCAGACCAGATACTAAAGGAAGTATGGGAAACAAGTGACTTTGTGATGCTCAGAGGACTCATTGTTTTCAGAAATCATTGGCACCCTAGTATAGAGTTATTTCCAAATCCATGCCAACAGCTCAGAAATACCTTGAACTCTCTCTAATTTCACAAGTCTTCAACTTCCAAAAAATCTTTAGGATGGAATGTTAACGGTATACTGCACAAAACATGGTCGACCTGACAACTGATAGAATGTTTATCAAAAACAATATTTTCGGAAATTGATGAGCTAATCCAACATCATCATCTGAGGTTCCAGAATATACCACATTACAAAGACCGTAGCGGCTGTTCTTGTAATCTACAGTGAATTTGTTTTCGAATGATCTCAACCACTCATTTGTCCATTAACTGTCTCCCAAGATAGTGAATCACCGCCCAAGATTGAGAACCACCGCCAAACTGCCCCGTCGAGAACTAACCTTCATACGGATTCTCCCCGGCGGGGACCTCGCCCTCGCCACTCTCTTTCCGCCGCTTGGCCTGATCGGTGAAGTGGGTTATTAAGGCGTCTATCATGGCAGCTTGGCGGGTGAAGATTTGCATAAGTTTGGTTGCGGCGATTCCGTTCTCCACAGCGGCAAACTGCAGAAATATGCACGGCATGCACTCCGGATCGTTCACGTTGCTCGGTTTCGCGTAGTCCCACGACAGCTCTTCGTACTTGAGCCCCAGAAGAAGGGTCTAAAATCAAATTGAAAATTGAAATGGGTTATGTTCAACTGAAGGACTGCGTCAAAACTCACGCATTCAATTTGGTCTATCACGAAGACACCTCGTTCGTTCACTGCTATCAGCACTGGGAGGTCCTTCTGTTGCATCAAGCTCGTCAATCCTCTCACCGGTTGCTCCACTTGACCGTGGAAGTAGGTGGCCCTGAAAGTTTAACGAAGATTCGCTTAGTACACGGAACAATTCAACTGAGCAATAATCCTAACCCGTAGAACGGTAGTGCCCAGCAAAATTCCAGATACTTCCGCATGAGTTTCTTGGTCGTGGCCGTCGTCGGTACCCGTTTGAATTGTTCTAGCAGTCTTACCTCTGCCGACGACCGCCGGCTGATTGGAAGCCACGACCAGCTGGAGCTTTTGGCCACGTGCGCCGGCAGGAAGCGGAATTGATTTTCTCTGTTGAAAAAGAAAGATGTTAGTCAGGTGGGAAATTCCCGGAATGAAAAATTGAATTTTGACAATTACCTAAAGTAACTAATCGAGTGCGTATGAGAGTTGTATGGCCCCAGCTCTATTCTAGCCTGGATGCCACCCAGCATGATTGAATGTGAAGCCTCCATCACGTACCGTCCCAGCAGAACATTGTGCCGGGCCTCCTCGTACAGCAACTCCAATATCCGGGGGTCTCTGCAAATAAGGAAGGGGGAAATTTAGACTTCTTCAACACGACACAAGCATAAATCTTACTTGATCTTCTCCTCGTCCTTCTTCGAGAAGAACACATTTCGCCGCAGCATGGTCATCGGTTCGTTCGAAAGCTTCTCCAGCTCGTTCCCGTGGCTGTGCTTGTCGAGGAGTTTGGACCACGCGACCCGTACCGCGTACGGCCGGTGGTGTGGCTTCAGCTGGACTTCGAGCAACGGACTGGTCATCCAGAGGCCGAATACGCTCTGCGCTAGCAACTTATTGGTAATTCCTAATTCTTCACAGCCGAGTGCCGCGGCCAGCATGACCTGGGCCGGGCATTGTGCGGTACCCTCGATTTCCATATGTACAGCGATGCGGGACATCAGATACACCACCGTCGGTATCACCTGGGCGAATGACAAATAATCGAACAATTATTACTTTTGAACTGATTTGAAACTTAGAATGCAAAAATTGGCTGATAATCAAGTGATCTACCACGATGATTATACAGAAGAGGAGTTCCCCTTTACACTAGAAGTGGTAATTAACTTGAGCGAGCTGTTTGCGACATTGTCCTTTATGAAAACTCCATGTTGAATTGTCAATTCTCAGACCAATTCGCGAAATAATTTTAATTTTGCTTAAACTTGACAGGTGGAAAATAATCGATTTATCGATTAAAATACCTTTGTAATTGATCATTAAACATTCGAGAAGATGTCTGTAAAATTGAGTTCCTGTCTGTCAGAAATAAGTTAGCTTGAGTAGCAGACTTATTCAATTATTTCCCATCTGTCAAGTTTAAGTGAAAATTTAACATAATATATTAATGATCAAAAATGGCACCGGCCACGTCCTTGCAATAAAATGGGAATGAGAAAGGGGTATTAGAGCATTTTGCCGCCGCTTTATAAAAATAAAATCAGATAGTGGTTCACTGAGGGGATCTGCAGCGCTGTCAATCACTTATAGGTGCACCCAGGGGCCTGACAACCCTATCCTATTTACTAACGTTTGATAGTATGCAACATATCACAGGCCTTATTTGAATAACGCCCGTCTGACGTTTGTTTCTACGGGTATGAACGCCACTATTGTTTACAAACAATGAATATTTTGACGTTTGGTTGTTAGAGATGTTGACTACAGAAAAATCTATGTCCGCCAGATCCCTGGGTGCACCATAGTTTGACAATTTTGGACATCTGACAACTGAAATCGACAAAGATTTTTCATTAGACCCTAACTGACAAACCCTTGGAAACTTGCCTCATTACTCTACCACCGCCATTTCGAAGAACAAGGGTCCTTCTATTCGATAGAATTGGAAGATTTTGTATTACGAGGAATTTACGGAAGAAGCCATTGTTTACGTTTGCTGGTTAGGCCATGATGAAAAATATTTATCGAAATATGACAAATCAAAACAAATCGATCAATTCCAAGGCACGACAGTGTAACTTAGATAAATACATTTCGCGATCGTAAGCATTCTTTGAAAGAAGGTATTTTTAGACAAGCTAAAATTAGAAAAAAAATATTAGAAAAGTCAAACCTTCAGCAAGGTAGAGGTTCATATTCAAGTGTCTGATTCCATATTCTGGAGGACTTACTAGCTCCAATATTAAGTAAGTATTACTTCGTATTCAAGTAGTAACAATCTTTTTAGGACAAGAATGCTTCATATTTTACTAGTTTTATTCTTTCCAGGACTAACATACTCATATTCATGTAATTTTAAGCATTTCAAGGCTGATTAAAATTTGTTGGGAACTAAAAAACTACGAGCTTAAGTGATTTGGGATTGACTCAATTCATATTTACATGTGTTACTACAAACTTTACAAGGCTGATACTAAAATGATGTCCATCTTTTCTGGGTTGATTACCTTCATATTCAAGTAGTTCCAAACTTTTAAGGTCTAACTCACTTAGTTTTCAAGTGATTTAAGACTTGTTTTCCTGCATTTTTGATGAATCAAAATTCTTATTTAAGACTCACTTCATTTTAAAGTCAGTTTACACTCTTCAGGACTGACTTATGATATAAACATGTGATTTCAAACTTTTCAGTGGATTAAAAAAATTCAAGATTCACTAGCTTCATACTCAAGCTGTGCAATACTGGCATAGGGATGGTCCATTAATTATGTCCACGCAGTAAAGGGGGAGGGGGTTGGTAAAACTTGACGATCCATACAAAAAAATGGATGGTCCATATAGAGAGGTTATAAAAAGTCAGTTTTTGCGTGACATAATTAATGGACGCTCTCTTACATAATATTCTTATGATTTCTCGCTTTGTAAATATGGTTCACTTGGTATAGAAATAAATTTCAACTTTTCGGGATTCTGATAATGGCTCAGCGCTTCGAATAATCCCGGATTCAAAGTAATTGCGGCATATAAATACAAGTCCTGTACCATTTTCTAAGGGGTCAGTATCACTCACCACCTTTCGAAAGTTCTTGACCTTATAAACAACTTTCCCGAACCAGGATCGAACTTTCTACCTGGTCGAGGTCACGATATAAAATCGTTGAAAATGTTCACTTTCATATGCCCACAAGCACCGCTCTGTGACCAATTTCGAATCATCTTCCATCTTCCAAAAGCTCTTAACCTTAAGTTATTTTATCGTTGGGAGCATAGATACTAGAGAGATAAGTTTATGCTCCTTTTATCTGTGGGTGGACTTTTGGCATTTGAACCAAAAGTTTGGCAATCATTTGCCAAGGTTATAGCGCCTTATCTCGCTCGCTGAAATTGAGATTGAAGTTTAGACTTTACAGAATAATACATTTAGTAGTATGTTAAATAGTTGGAATTGGAATTTCTCAGTCCCCACCCTGGCAGACCACTTTCCCCCCACCTGCGTTTGGGAGGGATGAGAATCTACCAAATCTTCTTCCAAATATCTTCCACAAGCAGGCGCCGGTTATTGACTAAGCAGTCCCAACATGTGTTAGATAGGTAGAAGGCAGAAAATTAAGCAAGAGAGAGGCGTTTGATTGCTGAAATGAAAACGGAATAATAATTTGCTGATTAGTACAATGCTGCCATTGATAAGTTCAAGTATGAATTAGTTCTCATCTGCATCTTCTCCTATTGGTAGCTTTTGTTGCAGTTATTGCCATCCAATTTGCTCTTTGATCTCATCCACTGATTATTGATGACGTTTTTGAGAACATCTGCAACCTCTCAAGTGCCTGAAGAGATGATTTCAATGATCCGTCTTGTCACATCTTCAAGTGATCTGCGTAAGGCCCCCATTTTGTTCAGGCCCTTTTGAACTGAATGAGGTGAAATAAAAATCTCAGAATATTAGAACTGGGATCCAAATACCAATGACATGAAGAATGTCATCACTTAATCCTACTTGACTACCGCTTCGACCAACGTGGCGGAACATCGCCCAAAACTCTTACTGAATCAAAGGGCAGCTCAGATAACAATTATACGTTATTGAAAGAAAAACAAGAGCGACAGAAGAGGAGAAAAAAGAAGTAAGAAAAGAAACAATAAAAAGTGATTGTTAATGTAAGATAATGAAAATAATTATAATAGACACTTCCGCCTACCACCAAGAGTAAGAATAAAGCAAAAAAGAAAAGTTAGTAAAAATACATAACTACTATTTATATAAATAGTCCACGCAGATGAACGTTGGTTTCGGGGTCTAACTAGACTGCTAGAATTGTTAGTGTGGACCCGTACTTATGCCCGGTGGCCCTCTAAAATTAGTGATAGGCCAACTGTAGTTAGATTGTGCGCCATTGTTTCTATAGCTATGTTAAAGATATGATAAATCAAGTTCCTTGGCCAGGGAACTTTCTAGGTGGTCTGAATCAGAAATAAACTCGTTCAAAAAAGCTCTCTTTTCCATGCCCTTTAACGTCACGTAGTAACTATCTAGGTTATCAGCATTTGAAGATATAAAATTATGAATTTAACCTAGTTTAAGGTGAATCGATACTATTTTAGGGTGATGCAATTCAAGTTAATAGAGCGTCACATTTCAGAGTTGTATATAGTCATTTAAACTCAATTGAAATAATTTTACGAGACCTTATTTCAAAAGCGGAATTTGTGTATATGATCTATAATTAATAAAGAACAACTTATAACTTATTGTAGTGTCTAACAGTGAAGTGCAACAAATGTCATATCAGAAGTGTTACATTCACTATAACATTCAAATGAAATTCAATGGTGAATATCATTTGAATATTTTGATATTTTGCTATCGTCTAGGCTCGTAAAGTTAGTTCAATCAAACAAACATTTAAAAAAAGTATCAAGCTAAACAATGTCACAAGTGTTTCGGTATCTATAATGAATACTCATCTGCTTTCCGAAAACTTCAGAAACCTTGTGCTGTATATGTAGCTTAGCTGGCAGCAATCAATTTCCCATTGGGGATAGGTTCTGGCATGCACATAGACCATTATTTCATTTTCTCGGAATGTCTCAGTTCAATTGCGGCCCTCCGGTCAATGAAAACAGTGAGACTCTCATCTTACTTTCTTTCAAAAATAAGGGAGCAGATGTATGCACTCAAATCCATTTTTGAAAAGTACTCAATTCCAGGCAATGAGAAAGCGGACTTTCTAGCAAAGACGGGCGCACAAGAAGGCGAGACTTTTGAAAGAAGAATTTCACATGACGATTTTTTCCTATTAGTACGTCAGAGTTCTCTTCAAAGTTGACAAGACGATTGGACAAGTAATTCTCTTGGGCAGTGATCACATTCCATTATTCCAAATGTTTCGTCGAGATCGTGATTCAGAGGACTGGATGTTATTCGCGGTTTCATTCGTGTGATGTCAAGACTTATGTTCAACTACTACTCGCTAGACGCACATCTCTACAGAATTCACCTTGATAGAAATGCATGTAGTTTCGGAACCGGTTATGATGGCATCGCTCACGCAGTTTGGCATTGCCCGGATAATGATGCCTCTAGAGCACTGCTGTTGAATACCCCAATGGCCTGAGGAAGACAACCCTTCCGCGATGTAAGAGATGTTTTCAGAATGCGTGATCTCCCCTATATGCGAGCGATTTACGAATTCCTTTGTTTTTCTGATTTAAGAGTGTAATGTCATTAGGGAAGATTCATTAATTATGTCACGAGGTAGGAGGGGAGGGGGGGTTTGAGAAAACGTGACGATCCATACAAAAAATTGAAGGTCCATACAAAAACCGGGACAAGGGGGGGGGGGGTATAAAAAGTTTGCGTGACGTAATTAATGGGCATTCCCATACACCCGTCCCTTCCACGCGAGTAAATTGCCTGCCTTTGTGTCCCAGTTATACTATTATTTTGTTTCCGTGCTACTTGTACCTGCCCAGCAAGCTGTGGTCACCCATCTGCCGCTTAGTTCCTGAAAGGGACTACAGGGGCCAAAGATTTGGTAGATGTCGCAACCATGAGTAGCAAATAATACCTTAAATAGGTTACCTACCTAGCCCCATCCAAACGATAACGTTAACCTCGATCTATCCACGAGTAATTGGCACCCCAATTTTACTAAAACATTGTTAACAACAATATTGATTATCGGCTCCGTAAAGTGTTAAAAACGTCTGACCCTAGCAAATAAACGGACTTATTAAAAAAAAACAATTTAATTTCAACAAAACTACACGAAATTTTGAACATCAGCTGCTAGAGCATATTATCGTCAAAAGAATGACATTGAATCGAAACGACTAAAGTTCTATCCAGTTAGAATCCAGAATCACTTATTGTGTTGCAACGGCACGGAGAGTGACTGCTACAAGAATTCCTTTACAGCGGTTTGTTTACCTGCGCCCACTTTCTGTGGTATAAATTTCACGGTGTTTCGTGCAGTGAGTCAAAAGTTATTGCAGATGGAAGCCGAGAGGAGAGAAAAAATTCTACACACCCACTTTGATAACCCAACGTGGTCCGCAATAAAAATCGCAAAAACGTTTAAAATCGCCAAATCAACCATTAATCCATTATAACGTCACGCAATAAGTGACTACTTATAACCTCCCTCCCTCCTTGTCACGTTTTTTGTATGGACCTTCAATTTTTTTTGTATGGATCGTCACGTTTTCCCAAATCCCTACCTCCCCCCCTACCACGTGACATAATGAATGGACCTTCCCTAATGAAATCGCACAAAAATACGCTGATGTTTGCAGAACCGTTCGAAGAATTCCTTTCCGATCAGGATATCATTCTTTTCGAGCCAGCAAGCAACCAAACATAACGTTGAAGCAAAGTTTCGTCACGAAAACACGAGCTCGGAAATTTTGCCGAACTACCAAGGATGCCAGCTCTTCGACGATAAAACCTACGTCAAAATTGATTTCGGACAGCTTTCTGCCAAAAATTCTACATGGCGACGGCAAAAACAGATGTTCCTACAAAGTTTAAGTTTGCTTTTATGGACAAATTTTCCAAAAAAAAAAAAAAACCTGATGATTTGTCAAGGGATATACAGCTGCGGAGCAAAGACCAATGTGTTCGTGAAGAATAAGACGATGGACTCGAAGCTGTACAAGGAAGAATGCCTCAAAAACCACGTTCTACCTTTCATTAAAACCCATAAAGGTACGGTCAAGTTTTGGCCAGATTTGGCGAGTTGCCACTACAGCTGGGAAGTCATCCAGTGGTACCGCGATAACAACGTTGATTTCATCGATAAAAACATAAATCCACCCAACTGCCCGCAGTTCAAGCCCATCGAGAGATTTTAGGCAATAATGAAGCGGAAGCTTAAGAAAAGTGGATAAACGGCTCGGGACGCGACTCAGATGACCAAAATGTGGAACAAATGTGCCAAGGAAGTTGACTCCGGCGGTGTGCAGCGTTTGATGGGAAGTAAGAAGAAAGCGCGAATTTTCATTAGAATCGAAGAGAACTGATTTGTATTGTTTTTTTTTTTCTTAAAGAACAGTAAATTACCTTTGTTTTGACGTATTAAACTTATTTGTACTTGGGAAACTAGGAGAATTTAAAATTTAACACTTCATTTGATCACTTTTTAAAAAATAAAAAATTAAACCTTGAAACACTTTTTTAAATTTTCGCTAGAATTCGCGAGCAAATTCCATTTAATTCCACTATGAGCTTATCTTTTGACAGATAGGCCTATTTCTTCTGCTACTTACAGACTTCTTCAGTGTCGAGTGCTCGACTTATTTGTACGTCAATTCGTTACCGAGATTCAGATGATTTTATTATACTGGATTCTAAATGGACATAGCTTTACTTACAGCACTGCATAAAAAACAGTCTGGTCAAGGTGACGGATTCATTCTTGCATTAACCTAGTCTATAATATTAGCATATAAATGGAGCGTCACAAACCTTAATATTGTATGCAACAGCTCATCTTTGTAAGAACTATTTCATGCAAGTTGTTGCTTCGCGTGGAATGAAATACAATTTTACATGCTCTGATATTTACATCAAAATGAAAATTCAGATTCTTTTTTCTGTGCAGTGTCGTCCCAATATTTGGTATATTTCATATAGAAAAAAATAATTAATTTTAAGAAGCGCGTAAAATTTTCCTTCGTTTAATTCCTAGCCAAAGGAGGTGTAAACTACACAATTGGTTGTAGTTTTTGCTGAACCAGACAACAATGTTTGCAATCTTTCATCCAACAGGCTTGATTCAGGCGTTATTTAGCTTAAATTTACATAAAATATCCCATTATTTTCTGCCAAATCTAGCATTCCCTTTATGTGAATAAGATAACGCAGAATATTCAATGTTTCTTTTTATCTGTGCAGTATCCAAACAAGAATCAGTATCGAATAACCGCGTGTTCAACCAAATTTGGAGAAGTTATTCAGCTATCTAGAAGAAAAAGCTACACAAGTTCTTCAAATTTGTTTTAACAAGCGGCTATTCGACACTGATGTTTGTTGGGACCTTGATGACACACAGATTAAGAGAAACATTGAATTTTCAACGTTATCTAATGCACATAAAGGGAATGCGAGATTTCGCAAAAAATAATGGGATATTTTCTGTAAACTTTAGCCAGATAACGCCTGAATCCAGCCTGAAATATGACAAGCATTGTCGTATGGCACATGAGAGATTTCAAACAATTTCGATATTTTTTTTTTTTTTTTTTTTTTTTTTTTTTTTTGCTTGGAAATAAACGAGGGAAAATTTTACGCGCTTGTTAAAATTTTTTTTTTTTTTCTGTGCATTTTCAAAGGAATTGAAGTTTGAGTTTTGTGAAGTCTTACTAGAAAAATTATGCTTGATAAAAATCAAGTGTTTTAAAGTAAGCAGAGTAACAACAATTAATCAGTAAGTAATTTTAAAATAGCTTAAAATAACAAATTTATTGTTTTGAATTATAAAAATCTGTTATTTTGAAAAATATGCTAAGGTTTTCAAAAATGTTTGTCTCTATCCTGTGTGTATCAGCATCACGCTAAACAATGTTGGCGGAGAGTATCTCGAATGCTCGAATCAATTGCATCTTGTGCAACGTGATTCCTCCCCATGCCCCCCTTCTCCCACTTACGAAGCAAACATACATACCTTCTGCATTGGCCGCGGGGGCGAAATAGCGGCCGAGGTGGTCATCGTGGCGGACGCTGTCGATGCGCCTATTAGGTTCGCGTGATGATTGGTACTACCGGAACTACTGCTGTTGTTGATGTGGCCACTGTTGTTGGTGCTGATGATGATGTTGTTGCTAATGGAGGACGCGTTGAGGGTCGATATCGCGGACACGTTCACGTAATTGGTACCATCCCTATCCCTAATTTGATTACCGTTGTTATTAATTAGACTATTACTACTTGATAAACTCGATGATTGTTGTAGCTGCTGTTGTAGTTGAAGTTGCTGATGCTGCTGCTGATGCTGCTGATGCTGCGGCTGATGCTGCGGTTGAGTTGCTTGCTGTTGTTTCTGGAGAATTTGCTGCTGCTGCTGAGATTGTAGATCCACACTGCTACCACCTATCGTGTAGCTATTTGTACTCGAGCCAGGACCTGTTTGAGAGGGGCGGAAATAGAGCTCATTAGTACCAAGATGGAGTGAGCAATTAGAGGTTGTCAGGAAAATTAGCTCTCGAGATGTATAGTTCATTGGCTGGTACGTGGCGAACAACTGAGTATATTAATCGAGTAGAAAATCCACTCCCCCGATGGCATGACTGTTTTCTGCGCTCGTTCCGAAAAATAATTATGATTCCTGTTCGATAATGAAGTAAGCAAATACGCAGAACGAAGTGACGCAACTAAAGCAAACAAATCACAAAAGGGTGCAGCGATAATTATTTTACTACCAAATTTTAGTCTGAGTGAACAACGTTTCTCAGACAAACGGTCGGCATCCATAAAACAAGTAACCAAAATTGTCGTCATAAATGCAAAACTGCTCCAATGTGCCGCGAAAAAAATATGTTGTCATAGCATCGTCAACAGCAAATCACCACCGGTAAAAACCGATAGTGATTAAACAGGCCAACCAGAGTCAGTCAACAACGTTTGACGTTTCGGTGTGGTGCTGCGGCGATGAGGTGACGATGGTGACGCATCATCGTTCGCTGAGCCGAATTCTTCGCTGTGGCTTTTTGACGACATGCGAAGCCGCTGCGAGGCGGCTTAGAGCACGATATATTGAGAGGCGGTTTGTCGCTTTATCGGAAGGGTGTGCCATCATCGGTAGCGCGCGTGCAGCAGTGAGACGAAGAGTAGCGAGCTTATCAATTTGCAGTTTAGAAAGGCGCGGTGGCCAGCAGTGAGGAAGTTTGATAAAATAATTAGTAACAGCGAGCTTATTTTCATGTAGTGGAATTAGAAGAAATTGGCTCGCGTTTACAAGTGATAGTTCGAAAAAGTGTTTGAATTTTATTTATTTTAACGAAGAACTACGTTTCGCTTTTCTATACCGGGTGTCATTTCAAAACATCTAAAACTGAGAGCGTTACGCTAAAGTGAAAGGTTTTGGAACGCTAATAACTGTCGTTCAACTGAACACAATGACTTCATTCATATACAATTTTATTAAGGGGTGTTCCGATCGAAATTTAGTCAAACAGTAGTGTGTGTGAGTCGATCAAAGTTTTCATCAATAAGTCAAATTCTTTTTCTTTTTAAGTTCAGTTAATACAGAATACAGAACAGATATTCAGCTAAGCTTTCTCTTAACCGAATGCGAACCGAATGCCGGGTCTTTGGTTTAAAACCTGCCATGAGAATTTGTACAGTCTCCTTGTCCACTTTATTCGCCGCAGAACGCCAGTTTGCCCTTAACTGTTTCTCGCTCACAGCAGCTTTTTGAGTCTTCTTAAGGTTCCGCTTGACGATGGCCCAATATTGTTCGATTTGGTGGAGCTCTGGCGTTTCGGGAAGGTTCTTGTCCTTGGGCACCACTTGAACATTATTGGCAGCATACCACTACATGGCCTTTTTTCCGTAATGACAAGTGCCAAATCCGGCCAAAATAGAACGGAACAATTGAGTCGCTTCAGGACAGGCAGTGGACGTTTTTGTAGGCACTCGCTCAGGAAAATTTCCTGATCGGCGGTTCCGGTCGTAATGTAAACGTTGCTCTCCATGCCACAAGTACAGATGGCCTCCCATACCAGATATTTCTTCGCGAACTTTTACAGTTTAATGTGCTTGAAAATATCTGCAACCTTTCCCCGTCTGGTTGACGTATTAAATTCCTGTCCAGGAAGCCGTTTATAGTCTGCCTTGACGTAAGTTTCACCGTCCTGTACCACGCAATCAAGCTTTGTCAGCATCGTCGTGTACAACTTTCGCGATCGTGCTTTGGTTGACGTGTTTTGTTTATCGTCGCGATCTGGAGTCATCATTTTTTTGTAAATCGACAGGCCAGCTCGATTTGCCCCCCCCCATCCACGGTTGAAGGCGCCACTTTCAGCTTTTTGGCGACATCTCGGGCGGAGAGGTTGGAGTGCTGCTCGAAACAGCGGGCAACTCTTTTTGTCGTCGCTGCGGTCTCTGGCTTTCCTGGCTGTCGAAAAACGTTTACCGAACACTTTTAATACGTTAGAAACAGATGATTTAGCCGCATTCAACAATTTCACCAACTTGTTTGGATGTTCGTGAGAGTGTGGATTTTCGCCATGCACGTGCAAAATTTGTATGCGTTGCTTCTCTTCCTTCGACCACATTTTGATAACTGATGTGGTAATCTCAAAATCGAAAAAGAGGCATGATGCTGCACGCACACATCTTCAAAATGAAGTGTGTGCAATTTTTTTTAATGCACGATGAAAGGAAATGCGTCAAGTTTAAGTCGACCAAATATGGATCGAAACACCCTTTATAACACAGAATGCACAAAATTACTCATTTTTAGCTGGGTCAACTCTGCTGAAAAAATGATGACCGTGTTTTGGGTATCAAGTTTTAAAGTGAGTATGTTAAAATGGAAAACTAATTTTCGAGTATGTTTTCGCCAATGGTATTGATATGTCTCAGCACTAGTGAATGGTCGTAATAACCGGAGTATATATATTCATGAGTGACTTTCTACTCATAATTAGGATCTTATTTGTTCTCTTTTGATTGTTTTCTTGACCCTTTCGGGTTTCTTTTTTAGACCTATGGTCTCTGAAGTTCCTTTTTTTTATTTGAAAACACCGCGCACGTTCACCTAAAACTAGGATATGTTGCGATAAATGCAACATCTCATTTCTAAGGATATTTTGAATAGTATCTTGCAAAAACTGACCAATGTTTAAAAGCAATTTTGCCCAATGCGATTCACAAAAACCTGGAAAAATGTCCATGGACTGCATTATTACTTACGAGTACACCTTTGAGGTTTTGTATGAAAAAGACTATGACTTATTTTGACAGCTGTTTAGTGTCAAAATGTGACTTGCCTTGTACACGGGAAATAATCCACACATATTTATTGGCAAAAATCCATAGAAAATTCCATATAACATTGATGAGTTCACACATAAACAGCACCCTCTAAGCAACACTAATGAAGTTTATGTGACAAATGAAAAGTATGTGTGGCCACACATAGTGGTTATGTGTACACCTAGGAAGTATGTGTGGTTACGAATAGATATTATTTGTTGATATTATTGCAAAAAATCATAGGTAGAACACATAGATACTATCATTGCTTTTTTATCAGTGTAAACAAACGAAAACCTTCTTCAAAAGTTAAAGTTTAACTTCAACCGGAACAATGCGAGGTCTTACGGAAGAAAAGCAAACTAACTGCATTCGGCACTGCACTGAAAAGGGATTGTCGCTAAGAAAAATTTCCAAAAGAAGCAGGTATTAGGGTCTGTAAGTCCAAATGCGATCAACCGATTGTTATACATAACATAATGGAAGGACTTACCCGGCCGTGGTAGAAAAACAGTGGCGTCAAACCCAAATTTGGACATACGAATTTGCAAAGTTTTTGAAGGAAAAAGGAGGTATTCATCAAACATTGCGCAAAAAGTGTGGAACGACGATTGAATAGTCTCACGCGCAGAGGAGTTGTACCTCCAGAAATAAATATGTCCAAACTCAGACAAATTTATCTGGATTCGTGAAACTCGGGCTCGAAGCTGTACGACGACGTTTTTGAGCAAAACATGTCCATTATCATGGATGACGTACGTCATCTGTACGTCGAATTGGACTACAGGGTACGTCAAATTAGGGTACGTACGTCAAATTTGACTACAGGGCAAATCCAGTTGCCAGTTTTAAGCACCGCGAAGCGGAATGACGTCCTAAATTGGACAACGATTTTTGCGGCACCGGGATATATGTGCTGGTTTGGCATAATTGCCAGTTCAGCTATGAAATCGACGCCTTTTTTCTTCCGCAAATATGAACGCCGAACGTACTGGAAGGAATGGCTGCAGAAACGAATTTGCCACTAAACTGAAAACACAAAGGTTCGATACTGTTTTGGTCAATTTGGCATCCCACACTATGCGCGCGCCAGCCTGGACTGTATGAAGAGAACAATGTCCAATTTGTGGAAAAGGCGATAACCTCGAAATTGTCCGCAAACAAGGCCCATTGAGAAAATGTTGGGCTTGATGAGCAAGCTGCGAAGAAGGCTAGAGGAGCAGATGACATCATCAAATTAAAAAACACTGCAAGCAAACCATAGACAGAACGGTTAGCGCAAACCTCATGAGGATCATCAAGAAGAAGGTGAGAGCTGACAGTTCTACGAAAATTAAATAAATACTGATGTAATGGGCTTTTTTGATGGTCATTAAAACAACAAATGATTTGAGTTGCCAAAAAATAAATAAAATATATTTAAATACAGCAACTTTTAGGTGAACTCATAATTAACGATACAGTCCTTTACATGATTTGCATATGTATCCGTGTTTGCGACGGTCTGTCATGCAAGCACAAATCGGATGCGAAACATTTGTGTCCATTTTTACCGCGAGTCAGTTCGGTTCGGTTGTGTTGGCTATATAGTGCATCAACTCTTCGACTCACTAAAAACCAACCGTGCCTGAACCTTGTTTTCCTTGAACCGCCGTAACTTCAGAGAGGGCTAGTGTGCACTACGCACCCACTCCGGGATCCAGCAGGGTTCGGGACGTCCGTCACAGGCCAGATCGTCCGCGAACTTCCTACCCGAGCACTTACGGTATCTGCTGAACCTTGCGTCGTATGGATCTTCCTCCGATCGAGAAAGCCAGGGCCAGCACTGTGGTTGGAACGTCTGGGGCGTGGCTACCATAGGGTTGTCCCAGTTACCTATGTCAAGACCGCTTACGGCTGCCTGCCACATCAGTAATTCCATCCCTCACTTCTCGTACGATGCACGGCTGACAATCTCACAGACAAGATCGCGCACGAACATGATGTGCTTTGTTTGAATACCCTTGGTGCGAGATGGTCGGATTTATCACGATCCCCATGGTACCGCAGATGCTTCTACTTGGTGGTCTTGTGGTTTTTGTGCAAGTAAAAAACGAAAGGGTGAGTTATGTCAGTGACATAACTGCAAATTTAACGTAGGACTGCTTGTTGATGTGAACAAATTGATGTCATCGAATTAATATATTTCTACTATATTTCATTCAGTCTAAAGAACCATGAAACCCTGCTATTAGTGTAAGGCTTTACTATTGGGTATACACGAAAATTCAAAGAAACTGCAGTTCGGGTCGAATTAACTGTTTATAATATTTTGTTTGTTGAATGTCCAATGTGCTTGTAAGTGTTAAACAGATCCTGTGATTACATTTACATTGAACATAGAGCGAATTACCATGAACAACTTAATATAACAACCAGTAAACCAGTACATACGTTTCACTAAAAGTTGGCCAATCCCAACAAACATCGGTATTGAATTAGAGCTTGTTCAAGCAAATTTGGAGAAGCTATTCAGCTGTTTCTTCTAGAATAGCTGCATAGCTTCTCCAAATTTGTTTGAACAAGCTTTAATTCAACACCGATGTTTGTTGGGATTGGCTGGAACGGGAATCGAACCCTCACTTCATAGCAATCACTTGAGTGACGGGTGACGCCACTAACCACTTGACCACGAAGACGACGTGGCGATTGGCACGACGTGCCAATTTTCCCCGGGACGCGGTATTCTAAGCAAAGCCTTGTTGAACCGATGCGTGGTAATAAAAATTTCGATGAGCGCAAGAGAAATTTCAATCAAACATACCCTTCTTCAGTTGCAAATTGATGTGGTCATCCTGAAAAGGACGGATTTTAGTTGTTTACGGAGGAAACATGGTTCGCGATTGAAATTTTCTTCTGTCTTCTTGGGCTGCAGGACGTTTGGCAGGACACCGTTCTGTGAAATGGTCACACCGGAGAAAACATTTTTGCAGCTCCTCGTCGTTGCGGATAGCCAGCTGCAGGTGACGTGGAATGATTCTGGTCTTCTTATTTTCACGGGCGGTGTTTTCTACCAACGTGCTCGTCGAACACGTCTGTCGCATACGGATGCACAGCGAGAACTGATCGCTGGTCCTCGGTCGTTCTCACATGTGTCGTATTCGCTGTCACGGTAACTGTGGCAGTATGAACCAATCAGAGCGGTGCGCAACTAAATATGATGTATTTTTCGACCAATAGCGTTCGTGCGTTCCGACATTTTTCTTCCAAGTACTATTTAATTAGTTTAAACAAATATAATGAATTAAGTTAGCAGCATGGATTCAGCTTTGATTTTCTACCTTTCGAATTGAATATTATTGTAAAATTGCTGTGGGCCAGAGAGGAGATATTATCGTTCAAGGTATCCAAACCTGCGTAACTCTTTCGATTACAGAAATTTAAGAACGGTGGCCCTATACAGGAATAGAAAAAAAAAACGTAAGTCCACGTCAAAAACATAGAATCCAGGGTTACGCCACTTTTGAAGAAAATTAAATCCAATTTGAATATGAAAAAAATCAATTTGAAAATAATAAACAATCGGAGAAACTGAGAAACCACTCAGCTTAACTTCACTTATCATTCAAAACGATTATTATAATATCGAGAAAATTTATTTTGTTTTGAATAGGCTATTTCGACAGTAAACGAGTATGTATTGGTAAGTACGAAGGTGTAATTGTTAAAAGCACACAAACTCAAAGTAGTTATCGGTGCGTGTAATAAAACCCAGCCGATACGCATGCATGCACACATATTGGCAATTTGGATATGAAACATATAAACGTTGGAATGATGAATCCTAGAGGGTTTGAGCTGTTAAGTGGAATACCTTTAACTAGAAATTAGAAGAAACTTAGTATTTTCCATTTTATCTCAATTACCTCTGCTTATCTTTACAGATACGCGCAGTGTTCGTTACAATGGCCATGAGTTCTTCAGTGTATCGTACTAATAACTCGGAAGTTGAGTTATTAGTACGAGCCACTGAAAAAGTCTGCACATTGTAGACGAAATACGCGTATCTATAAAGATAAGCAAAGGTAGTTGGAATAAAATGGAAAATACTAATTTTTTTTCTTATCCCTAGTTGGAATGATGCAAATTTTCCGACCAGCCTTGGTGCATTTTTTTTCTCCAAGTTACGCTCCATTACGAAAATCGCCACAGAAATATAAATAATATTGCAACATAATCATGAGTTTTTATTTTGGGTGTTGTAGTTTCTCCTCTGTTACTAATCGTAACTCAGTGATAATGCACAGTGAACCACAAAGAAGAAGCTTGCGATTAGTTTCTATCTTCAATGTACGAATTCACTAATGCATTCAATTTGTAATTCAGAATCGGTGACGGCCACATCCTCACGGTCTTCGGGGAGAGGATGGATGGATTAGTGTTACAATCGTTAGTAGAGACAATGTTTACTTGTCTCCACAACTTTGGTAAGTGATTTTTGAAAGCAGACTTCACTGTTTAGTATTTCTATCGCTAGTGGGAATAGAATAAGGCAAAGTGACAAAAAGCATGAAATGGGAACGAGCCTGGGATTGTATTCCCAACCTTATGCTTGTAGACTGAACGAGCGATAACTGAACTCTCCAGTCCCGTCACTCTTAAGTTCCTATTTCATAGACATTTATCCACTACCAGCCTTGCTGTAAAAAGAGCGGTATGTCAAAATTCTGAGTGACTTTTAAGGCATTTACTCAATATTTTCCCAGTAATTTGACATGTAACGAAAAGATTTATGCATGATTTTACTGAAAAATTATAGAATCCACCCATAAAAGCTGTAAAAGCTAGCATAATTGCGGTTTGTTCCATGCACACTTAGAAAATTTTACAGTATTCGGTAATTTTTTACCGATCTTTCAACAGCTGAATGTTCGGTAATTCAATTTACCAGATTTCGGTGAAAATTTACAGTATTCCGGTAAAAAAAAATACCGGAACTTGTCAAATTTTACCGAAATCCGTTAAATCGGATTACCGAACTGTTCAGCTGTCGAAAGTTCGGTAAAAATGTGTGTACAACTATTTATGCACTAGTGCTTCTTACCGACCGCAACTAGAGGTGCGTTTTCTATACCATATTGTATTCGATATTATTTCCGTGACAGCAAGAACTTGAAATGCTATATAAAATAAACCAAAATAAAATTCCTTTCCTGTAAACATCTCTTCTCTATGCGCTAGCAAATGCCACATAAAATCTTCTGTCCAACACCTCCGATGGACACACCGCAAAACACGAGCAAACAGATACCCAACATAGACGACGACTACGACGACGACGACGCATTCCCGCGGCACCATCGAGCGGCACAAGTGAGCCTCCAATTATTAATTAGTAATCACCGAGCTGTTAAACGGTGAACGTTGTGTCTTTCGTGATTTATGGAGCTGTTTTAATAGTGTGAAGCAGCAGAAGCAGAAACACGAACGAGTTCGGAATCACGGGCAGTCGGTCGGTCGCGGTCCGGGTGTTGATGGTAGCGGCGGCGGCGGCGGCGGCGGCGGTTCCAAGCACCTAAACAAAAACGATTTTCCCAAACCGTGCCTCTTTTCTCCTCTTCGGTAAATGCATTTGCTCATCCGGCCTCTCGCGAACCATCCGGAGCAAGAATGAATAGAGCGCACAATTTAATACACTAACAAGCGGTAGCTAATTTTCCCACCCCAGCCAGCCCCAAGTTTGCATTGGGGCCTTTATGAGTTTCAGAGCCGAGGCGAAGCCAAAGAGTGTTCAATCAAGCAAAGGGTGATTTTTGACGTTTTTCTAATTTCGTTCAACCCCTCCTTCCATCCCACATTATTGCCCAAGGGATAAACGAAAACAGGAAGGGTCGGGTTATGAACACTAATTGAAGTGCTAAATTGATATTTTTTATCATAAACGAAAGGAGAAAAAAAAGTGATGATCTGTTCGACAAAGAACAGCAAAAAATTAATCGAAAGAAAGAACGTTGCTAATTAGCTGGTCCGGATTATAAATCGTTTTCAATTTTCAAACTGCTGCCGGACAAGAAGTTCTGCGAACGCTGCAGTACAGCAGAAAGTTTCAAGGTAGGTTTTTGGAAAACGCTCTTAGTATCATTCATAAGTTCCGAGTTTTCATTCCGAATGTATGTCACGGCACAAGTCACAGTCTGTAACAATTTCCAGAAATGTTTACACACAAAGCGAAGGAGATAGCGATGGGCGCTCAAAAGATAAACCTATTATCTTGGTTTTTGGTTATCAAATTCTCAAAGTCAGTAGATATGCCGCCGATAAAATGTGTCATTTAATTACGCGTAAAGCGACACAGATTAGAGGCCGGTGCTACTGAAGATTAGGAGGAATGTTTGCTGTCATGGTGGCTGAGCTCGGATCAGTGATTCGGCTTCTTCGCTGTTCAATTTTGAGACTAAATTTTACTTCCCTATTGGGTATACTTGAACATCAACACTAACCACCGTAAAGAATTTCGCAGAATTTAGTTTTCAGACGGTGGGTGCTTTCTTCCTCACATGCTGACTGACGTAGTTTTTTTAATTGTGCATTTAAAAAACTTGAACACCTCCCATGTTGTAGGTGTATGCTTACGAAATGTTGAATTTATTTATTTTTTTGTTCCTTTATTATCGAGATTTTCCGACCTGGGCTGGTTCATCTCCTGTCGTAGTCACTCAAATACCTTTTTGGGTGATTTCGTATCTTGTCCGGGGTGAGATTCGAACTCGTGACTTTGGCGTGAGAGGTATGGTTGCTAACCACTACGCCGGGGTCACCCCAGTGAATCTATTTTGTTTTTGCCATTCTCTATGGACGAAGGATTTTTCTCACATTTGAATTTTTCAGAAGCATTTTTAAATTCTCGTCCTACACTTTAACATGGGATCTGTCAGATTTATCACCACTCGAAGAGTTCTTCTTTTTTCAAGTAGAATTCGTCTATTCAGTTGTCAAAATGGCGTCGAAGCAAGAAGAGCAGCGAATCAAAACTTTGCGCAAGCATAAGCAAAGCAATAGCTTGTGAGTTGTACATGAGTTTGTTGACCAACTATGATTGCACCGTAATGGATGATGAAACCTACGTTAAGGCTGATTTAAATCAGCTCCCAGGTAAAGAGTTTTATAAGGCTACCGGAAAAGGATACTTTAAAGCAGATAAAAATGTCAAAGTTCCCGAAAAAATATTAGGGATGTGGGCTGAAAAGCGAAAATTTCGTGACAGCTGGCACTGTCAACCAAGATATTTATATAAAGGAATGCTTGCAAAAACGCCCATTGCCTTTCCTGAAGAAACATAATGTTTCCGTGCTGTTTTGGTCAGACCTCGCTTCTTGCCATTTGTGGAAAAATGGCTCAGGAATGGTATACCGCCAATAGTGTGCAAATCGTACCCAAAAAAAAAACTCCAAACTCGCTGGAACTGTGCCCAATTGGAAAATGTTGGGCAATCAGTAAACTTAAGACTAAAGACTCAAAAACAGTTTAAAGTTAATACAGTTCAAGGCAAATTACAAAACTTGATGGAAGGTGTGAAACGTAATGCTCGACAGTTCGCATTTAGAACATAGGAAGCCCAATCAAATAATTTTCCTGTATTTTTCAGACGATGAACTTCAAAGAGGAATAAAGATTGATCATTTATGTAATAAACTAGTCAGTATGCTCTTAATCATGGTTAACCAATTTTTGACCGTTCCACCCTTTCAGCCCAGTTTGTGTAGATGGTACCACTTACCAAGCAGTCATACTATACTTGAATTAAGGAGGTAAGGAGTGTATTGAAAATAATGTGTATACGTTTATAATGCACCCATTCATACACAGAGAAAAACAATGAATTTTAACATACGCATAAAATTTTCCCTCGCTTAAACAAGGTTATTGTTTCCCATTTTTCATACGGCATGCAACGTTTTCTACATTCTGCTATACAACAGATCTGATCTGTTGTAATATTGTCGCAATATCTGGCTTAAATTCTTTCCAAATCTAGCATTCCCTTTATGTGCATTAGCTTCCGCAGAAAATCAAATGTTTCTTTCTATCTGTGTAGACACACATAAACGTATTGGTTTGTGTTTATGTGCATTCAGCGTGATTGTCTGTCAACATACAGATCAAGACTCTTCTGTTTTTATTTAGAGGCGCTTGCACGTTTTTTTATTCTTTCGCGAATATGATTTCACTTGGTTTCACTTGGGATTTTGGAACAGATGATTTGTTAAAAGTAGTGTTGTGGGGTTAACCGTGTAGTTATATATGTATCTTTGCTTTTTTTTTAAACTACCGTAACGCATGTACATGACAAATGAATGTAAATAAGTTCACTGAGTGCTTCACTAATTCAGCAAGGTTAACTAAAGAATCAGTTCTTGGTAAATTAAAAGATAATTTGGGCCAGGCTAACCATCATAAAAATATACCTGAAATATCAGTGAAAGTAGGAAAAACGAGTGTAATATGAAACAAAGGACGTTTTCTACACTGCCAATTATTTTTAGTTTATACTACGAAATCGAAAGTAGAACTAACGAATCTATTCGTTGTTTTCTGCAACGAAACTGATTTGTTGTTTCGAAGAAGATACCTTCGTAATTAATTTTATACAGAAAGAACAATCGTGCATTGTAAGAATACAATACAGAGAGCTACGCAAATTGAAAAGAAGCATCGCTATGGTGGTTGCGTGAATGATTGACAGATATACTTTAAATACTCGAAAGGTGATTGAAAAAAAGGTGGACTTTTCAATGTTTCCGACATGGGATTCGATCCTTCATTTTTGGAACGAGGTGATACTGAAACTAGGCCATAATGACTCGTGAGAGGATACCTGATCAATGAGTATGAAGTTATAAATCTCGACAGTGCTTTAATTTTTATTTTGATATAGATAAATTATTCCTTCCCATTTTAGAAGCAACACCATCATGCATGAGTACGGTAAAATCGAAACAGCGATTGGCTGGTATACACGAAATTCATTTCGATCATCATACAAAAAGTTGTTATGATAGCGTTTCACCAGACAAAAAGCTATATGAATGTATATATATATATATATATATATATATATATATATATATATATATATACATATATATATATATATATATATATATATATATATATATATATATATATATATATATATATATATATATATATATATATATATATATATATATATATATATATATATATATATATATATAATAAAAATAAGTTGGGGGTTTCCTTTGTCACGATTTAACTCGCGAGTGAAAGGACCGTTTGGGATGAAAATTTGTACGCAGGAGTTTTTGAGGCCGGGGAACGTTTTTAAGATAGTAAGAGACCCCTCCCTCCTCTGAAAGGGGGGGCTCCCATACAAATGAAACACACTTTTCTGCATAACTCGAGAACTGATCAAGCAAAGGGAACCCAAATATAGCATACGAAAGTTTTTGGAGGCAAGCAATGTTTCTATGGTAGTTTGAGAACCCTCCCTCTGTAAAAGGGAGGCTCCCATACAAATAAAACAGAAGTTTCGGCATATATCAAGAACTAATCAAGCAAATGGAACCAAATTTGGCATGTGGGGTTTTCTGGTGGCGAAAAATGTTTGGATGGTAGTTTGAGACCCTCCCCTCTCCTAGAAGGGGTGCTGTCATACAAATGAAATTGAAATTTCTTCATAACTCTAGATCTAATAAGGGCCTGTTCATAAACCACGTAGACTCATTTTTGAACATCTCAACCCCCACTTCGTAGACTTTCCTCCATACAATTTTTTAAATTTTTGTATGGAGCGTAGGCTTTTGCCAAACCACCCCCTCCCCCCCCTAAAAAGTCTACGTGGTTTATGAATAGCCCCTAAAGCAAATGGAACCAAATTTGGCTTGCGGGGATTTTGAAGGCAATAAATGTTTCTACGGTAGTTCGAGACCCCTCCTCCCTCTCTGGTAGGGGAGGGGGGGGGGGGCACCCATACAAATGAAACACAAGTTTCTATATAACTCTAGAACTAATCAAGTAAATGGAACCAAATTTGACAGGTAGAGGTTTTTGAAGGCAAGAAATGTTTCTAAAGTAACTCGAGACCCCTCCGTCCTCTGTAAGAGGGGGGCTCTCATACTAATGAAACACAAATTTGTGCATAACTCGAGAACTAATCAAGCATATGGAACCAAATTTGGCATGTGGAGGTTTTTGGAGGCGAGAAATGTTTCTATAGAAGTTTGAGACTCCACCACCATCTGGAAGGGCGCGGGGGGGGGGGGGTTTCCATACAAAAACAACACAAATTTCTGCCTAACTCGAGAACTAACCAAGTAAATGGAACCAAATTTAGCATATGGAGGTTTTCGAAGGCAAGAATTGTTTCTATTGTGGTTTAAGTCTCCTCCGCTAACTGAAAGAGTGGTCTCTTATACAAATGAAACACGAATTTCTGCATAACTCGAGAACAAATCAAACAAATGGAACCAAATTTGGCATGTGGAAGTTTTTGAAGGAAATAAATGTTTCTTAGGTGGTTTGAGACCCCTCCGCCTTCTGGAAGGGGAGACTCCCATAAAAATGAAACATAATTTTCAACATAACTCGAGAGCCAATGAAGCAAATGAAACAAAATTTGGCATGTTGAGGTTTTTGGAGGCAAGAAATGTTTCTATGGCACTTCACCACCCCTCCCCACTTCAAATGGAGGGGGGGCTCCCATACAAATAAAAAGCAAATTTCTGCATAACTCGAGAACTAATCAAGTGAATGAAACCTTTTAGCATTACACGGAGACAAAAATAAAGTCATATCAATAATATTCCGGTCCCGATCAAGCATAGTTGTGCATTAACTTTTATATAATACTTTTTTGAGATTGTTTCACGCATAATACAATAGATCGAAGAATAATGGAAGCTTCAATTAAACAGAATTGATGATCTAATTAGAGCATGAAATAGGGTTGAATCAACCATATTATGCTAACATCAACAATATTCATTATTGATGATTTGACAGCTCTCTGATTCTCATGATAAATTCAATAATGATTATGTTTAATTTGACCTAATTTTGAGGGTTGAACTAATGGTATCGGATGGTTGGTTTAAGCATACACAGAGATTCGTTCAAATGATGTTATGGTTGGTTCCAAAAATCAAAAAAATTTCCAATTTTCAAACATTTTAATTAATTACGTGCTTCGTGCAATACAATCAAACATGATTACTTTAAATGTAATCTTCCTCACGCTCGATCTTCTTCGACTTCTTCACGCTCGATTAATTGTAGCGCATCAATGTCGTACCCGTTAGCTGAAATCAAAATTCATTAAAACTACTTTAAAGAATAGTTACAATTTGCTCACATACCTACAAACTCTTCGATGCCCGCCGCGGATAATCCAAACGATTTCAATAATTCTACCACTTCTTCGTCAACATAAAACTTTTCAAACAGGTCGTCGTCCAATTCAACCGAGTGATCTGCCGCCGCCATGATATTTTTTTTCCTTCGCTTTGTCGTTGAGTGCGGATGGCAGCCACGAGGCTCAGTAGAGCTGCTATATGCCCTATTTAACCTTCCAGTATGAGTGATTCAACGATAAACACGAATTCAAATAATGACATGTATGCTTGATTTAAGCATTTAATGGTTGATGTTCAATAACGTTGATTCAAATGAAATATATGCTTGATGTAAACATCAAATCATTTTCAAACAACTATTTAAATTGACTATGTCAAGAATATCTTCGAAGCTTGGGATAACTATGGCAAAAGTTATATCAATCATGCCTCATTTCTGTCCGTGTATGGGGGTTTTTCGAGGCTAGATTTCTTTATACATAAAAATGAATTTCTGTCTTTCTGTCTGTCTGTCAGACCCTTATAGACTCCAGAACCGACTGAACCGACCAACGTGAAAATTCATATGAAGGGGTTTTTGGGGCTGGGGAAGGTTCTTATGATTGTTTGAGACTCTTGAGACTGTTACTCTCTCAGGAAGGGGCGCTCTCATACAAATGAGACACACATTTCTTCATAACCCGAGAACTATCAAGCAAATCGAATCAAATTTGACATGTGGGGGGTTTTGAAGGCAAGAATGTTTCTATGGTAGTTCAAGACTCCTCCCCTTTCTGAAGAGGGGGGGGGGGAGGCTTCTAACAAATTAAACTCAAATTTTTATTATAATTGATGAACCCGGTGCGATGGTTCGAGAACTAATCAAGCAAATGGAACCAAATTTGGAATGTGGGGGTTTTGAAGGCAATGATTGTATGGTGGTTTGAGAAACCACCCCCTCTGGAAGCGAGGGCTCCCATACAACAGCTTACTTAAAAACAAAACGTGTGTTTCTCGGATAAGAAGCATGTTTTGATAGAAGTATGAACCCCTGCTCAGTCAAGAAAAAAAAATTCATTTCGAAAAAAAACATAAACGTGCCAGTTCTATTGAATTTTCCTTAATTTAGTTGCAAGCGTAGCAGCGCACGCACCGGGTTCAGCAAGTATATATATATATATATATATATATATATATATATATATATATATATATATATATATATATATATATATATATATATATATAAATGAATGTTTGCTTGTTGGTGACGCTAAACCTCGAGAACGGCTGAACCAATCTTGACGATGTCTTGGGATGATTTGTTCCCCTTTGTCCAACAAAGGTTCAGAGAAAAAGAAAAGTTGGGAAAAATTCCAGGCAAAGTCGGTAAAATAGAAAATAAAAAAAGCATTTTTCCATAAAAAAGCAAATCTTCTTCTTCTTCTTCTGGCTTCTGGCCAATCATGATGGTGTCTTCGGATGATTTGTTCCTCTTTGTTCAACAAAGGTTCAGAGAAAAAGAAAATTTGGGAAATTTTCCAGGCAAAGTCGGAAAATTGGAAAATAAAATCAAGCATTTTTTCATACTAAAATATCAAATTTTGTTTGCATAAATCAAATGTTGTTTGTAAAAATGCAGAAAAATCACAAATAAATTTTTTTCAACATAATAAATTCAAATTTCTTCCCTTTCAAACTGAGCAAACTTCAAGAAAAACCCTATTTACAATAATCAGTTAATAGAACATCTTCAATTCAGATGCCAGTGCTAAATTGTCACATTGAAAATTCACAAAACGTTGTTGTTTTGGAAAGTTTCTTTATGATATCTTACAGCACCGTAATCAACTCATGTCGGTCCGGCAAGACATCATACAAAAATCAACAATTTTTCATGCGTTGGAACTTCAAAAAAAATGCCTTCAGTATTTTAACATAATACACCAATTAAAGTGGCCAATTGATCACAGATTATCGATAATATGAAATGACTGCCGATTGTCATACTTTTAAAAGCCATAATTGAAAATATCCAAGTTCTTCAGAATGAAAATTGACTGTCCCTTTCAGATTGACTAAAACAATAAAGGACATGTATGCATTTTATAAAAAAAGAAGAAAGCGATGTTAATATAGAATACCGATTTATTGTGTGAATCGATTTTAAAGATGTTGCAAGCAATAAATTAATATAAGACGGAGCGAAGTCCGTTGGGTCAGCTAGTATTGTATATACGAAACATTTGTTCTAAGTACAAAATCCTTCTTTACGAAAATAAATTTTCAGTGTAGTTTACGCAAAGTGCGCACTCCGATTGAATAGTTTTTCGGTTGTAAAATAAACATACGAGAAAATTCAGGTTAGGTCCGCGAGTAATTTTTTTTTCACGAGGAGAGCGATGCATTACATGCGATGGAGGTAGAACCGGAAGTAAAACACGATCGATATGAAGAGTAATACAGAGATCCCTTGACAGCGAGGAGCAAGATACTACTCAAGATCCTCAACATTTAGCAGCCTAAGCAAATCTCACAGGTTACTTCCATCTGTTAGGATATAACGATGAACCGGATGTATAATTTGAGGCAGAAAAGTAGTAAAGCATAGAAAAGCGACGTTGACGATTATTCAATGGTGAGTTCGATCCAACTAATTTTCAAATAAAATTTATTGGAAGTGATCCAAAAAGTTTGCCAAATTTCCCGGGATATCTTGACTTAATTTCACAGTCATCTCCCGAGTCTTATTCTTTCTAGCGTTTTCAAGCTTATTGCTTTCACAATTAGCTTATTGCTTGCTCTCAACTCTGTGTTCTAAATACACTTCCGCAGGTATTTCATAGCGAAAAAGTCGAGAAATTTTCCATAGCAAATGGCCGGGAATCGAACCCAGGCACCTCTAGCATGGTGTTGCTTTGTAGCCGCGCTTTTACCGACTGAGCTAAGGGAGGACGTCCTCTCTGTTGCCTATTGATACTGACCACGCACCAGAGGTACTACTGCTTGAAAATAGAGACAATGCCGTGGCACAGATGCTATCAGCTTTTTATGGATCACCCTACAAAGTTATCAATCGCCGTGTTCCTCGATTAAAACCTGCTTCGATCTCAGTTTTCAACTAACCGTGGTGGACTCCCGATCTGCGTAACCGTTGCAACAATCTTCGTAAAATGAGTAACGGATATTTTATTACGAAAAATGAGTCCGACAGAGCTAGACTTCGCGAGCATGAATCGGAGTATGAAGCCCTTCTTTCTGCAACTACTGAACATTCTAAAAGCTATTTGCTCAGCATTCAGACAAGCGTCAAGCTCTTTGCCACATTCTTCAAAAGCGTCCCTGGTAAAGCTTCTCCCGTTCAACGTCGGAACTCCTTTGAACACATGCAGTCCTAGAGCCTAATGTCAGTCTGGCATGCATACAGTTTTCTACAAATGATGTTCGAAACGCCCTTGAAGACCTCGACTCAACGAAGAGACCCGGAACAGATAGCCAACTTCTTGTATTTTTGAAGAATTGAGCCACTACTCTTGCTCGCTGCACATTGATGCCGCCCATCGCTGCAGTTTTCAACCGCTCATTCCAGGACAGAACATTCCCAATTACATGTAGAACGGCGTCCATAGTACCGATCCATAAGTCCGGAAATTACACATGTGTCGAGAATTATCGTGGAGTATCCATACTTTGCACTCTCAGTAAAGTTTTCGAAAAGCTCAACTACTTGCTAATTATACAGAGCTGTTGCACCGATCATTTCCATTGCTCAATATGGCTTTGTGAAGCACCGTTCTACAACATCAAATCTAATTTGCTACGTTCCAACGATACCACGTGAACTGGAGTCAAAGCGGTCAGTAGATTCGGTTTATATCGACTTTGCGAAAGCGTTTTATACAGTACCGCACGATCTCATCGTTGAAAAAATGAGCCACCTAGGATTTCAACATACCATCTGAAGTGACCCAGGTTAGTGTTATCGGTCCTCTAATTTATATGTATTATTTATGTGAATGACTTGTGCAAACTTCTAACTTTCTTTTGCCGATACCGATGCCAAACTTCATGCACGCAAACAGCAAAAACACTTGTTGCAAATCAGTAAAATTAACTGATATGCCACTGATTCAAATCAAATTCAAGTTGCAACAACCAATTTTGACAGATGTGTGTTGCTTGGGTCACTTGCACCCGCTGCATCAACGTTATTCTGCACCAGTATTATATGGGATCGGATTCTCTGGAACGTGAAAGTTCTATCTATCATCCGGGGGTTACGATTGATTCGAAGCTGAGGTTCAATGAGCACATGAGCATGGTTATTGCTGAGCACTGAGCTTGGTTTTATTCGTATTCTTTTTTCAGGCTTCTCTGACGTTTATTGACTTAAGACGTTTTTTTGCTTGCTCCATCTTATGTCACGGATACTCTTGCAATTGAACGGATTTAGAAAAAGTTTCATGAGATTTGCCTTGCGTCAGCTCTCATGGAATGATTCAGCCGACCGATCCTCCTATCCCGACCGATACAAGTTGATTGATTTGGAAACCCGGAAGGTGTAATAAACTGCAACGACTGTTCATCTTCGACCTTATAATGGATTATTTGGACTGTCCCGAACTTCTAGAACTGATTTCATTGAACACTCCTACTCGTCGGTTCCGAAACTCTTCATAACTGGCATTTCCGTTTCATAGAATGAACTTCGGATTCCAAAATTGTTTTAACTTGTGCTTGTGATCCTTCAATGATGTTTGTAGCGAATTTGATTTTTTTTTTTTTTTTTTTGTTGGGGCGTAGAATCACAGCGTCCACTGAGTTGAACTTTTGTGATACACCCCTGTTTACTATACTAATTCGCATCTTAAAGCTAGATCACCATTTGTCAAGTGACCAGCCTAAGACGCGTCTCCCAGTCAGGCAAAATTGAGTTTATAAACCCACCACCTTCCCAGGAATTGCAGTCCAAATTTCTTTAGGTTGCATATAGCCACTGTACAGAAATTTAAGTCTGCTCTTGTACACAGCATCACAACTGCAAAGCAGATGTTCCGAGGTTTCACGTTCCATGTTACAGAAACGACAGATATCATTCTGAACCTGGCCAATGTTTTTCAAATGATATCTACTCGGGCAATGTCCGGTTACTAGGCCAGTATAGGTACAAAGAACTCTCTTATTGAGCTCCGTAGCTTTTTACTAATTGCAACATTTGGAATTATAAACCTTTTTGCTTGAGAACACTTTGTGGTGACCAACCAATTGGTCATCACCCTTTGCTCTTCCCAAGATTTTAATTCCATTTTGGCACAGTATGATATACCGCAGAATGGTTCTGGGCCAATAAACTGTGCATTTGAACCTTGTTTAGCAAGCTCGTCTGCCCTTTCATTACCTTCAATGCCACAGTGTCCCGGAACCCAGAATAAATTCACCGAGTTCTCTTGGCACACCTTTCGCAATGAAAGAATGCATTCCCAGACAAGTTTGGATGTACATTTATAATTACTTAACGCTTTGAGTGCCGCTTGGCTGTCTGTAAATATACAAATATTTGCATATCTATATTTTCTCTTCAGACAAACGTTAACACATTTTATTATAGCAAAGATCTCCGCTTGGAAAACCGTTGGATAGTTTCCCATCGCCACGGAGATTTCTACCCCAGGGCCGAAGATTCCTGCTCCCGTTTTTGTTCCAATTTTTGAGCCATCTGTGAAGAATTTTATGGAGCCATGACGAACAGTGGGACCTCCGACTTCCCAATCTATACGTGACGATTCACATATGTTGTAAGGAATGTCATGGTTTTCCACAGGTTTCATCCAGTCTCCATTCATGTACATCACTGGCCCATTTTGAAAGCTTTGTGAAATGCTCAGGTGACCGACTAAATCACCAGACACTCTTTTCCGCTTCTAGTTGCACGTATTCGTGCAAAGGCAGCAGATTTAGCATTGCATTCAACGCATTTGATGGAGTGCTGCGCATCGCTCCCGTTATAGCAATGGATACTAGCTGCTGAAGTTTTGTAAGCTTTTTCTCGTGCAGTAGCCTCTTTTGTTTTTGACCACACAAGAGAAGCGTACGATATTTTAGGACGTATTATGGATGTATAAATCCACATTATCATTTTTGGTCTTAGACCCCATTTTCTGCCAAATGTTTTTGAACAAATCCAGAAAGCACTGGTTGCCTTACCGATCACACACTCAAGGTGAGCATTCCAGTTCAGTTTGGCATCCAGTATCACTCCTAAGTATTTAACCTGTTCACTAAGATGGATCTTTAATCCTCCTAGCTGGAACGCTTTTAGACTAAACTTCCTTTCCTAGTGAAAGGTACAATTACTACTTTTGCTGGATTACTGCTAAGGCCCTCCTTGATACACCAAGACTGGGTAAATTTTAGGGCCCATTGCATTCTTCTTCTGAAATGATGTTGTCAAATTTTCCCTCACTATAATGACTATATCGTCTGCAAAAACCTACAACCTCGAAACCTTTTTCCTCTAAGCTTCTTAGAAGCCTCGTCTACAACTAAAGGACCACATAAGTGGTGAGAGGACTCCTCCTTGGGGACAACCTTTCGTTGCCCGTATTGTAATAGACGAACTTCCCAGCTCTGAAGTGATTTCTACTTTTTGCAAGCATGGTATGAACCCAGTTAATTATGTTCATGTCAAAGTTCCTTTTCTTCATGGCACGAGCCATAGATGAATAGGAAGCGTTGTCGAAAGCTCCTTCAATATCTAAGAAAGAACAAGAAAGAATTTGATTTCATTTTGTCTAAAAATGACTTTAGTGCTACAATTAGTAGTTTAAATGGAGTTCTATTCTAAGCACGACATAGTCAAAGATGGTGTATAATAAATAAATAAATAAAATGAGGCCCTATTGTGAGGTGCTAAGAGATTATTAGTTTGTTAGTCTTGTAATTTTTAGACAACGCATACCTACTCTTGGTATGAATCGGTTTAATTTGTTCACAAGCATTGTTAAAAGTAATCTTGTTTTTCCAATGAAAAACACTTTGTGAGTGGCCGTGCAACATTCTTCTTTCTTCTTTTAGCATTTCAAGCTTATTAGTATGATTTTTGCATTAGTATGATTGTGTGGCAAGTACAATCATACGCTATGCCCAGGGAGTCGAGAAGTTTTCCTTAACGAAAAAAATCCTAGACCAGACCGGGAATCGAACTCAGCCACCTCCAGCATGGTGTTGCTTTGTAGCTGCGCCTTTACCGACTGAGCTAAGGGAGGACCCAAGGGCCGGAGGGGAGGCTAAGGGCCGTGCAACATCCTTACTGCTAGTTCAATGCGACTTACAGTTCAATGCGACAAATACGGTATTCAACAATTTCGAAGACAAATTTTCATCAATGTGTAGGTCTGCGCCATGTACATATTCTGTATTGGTATTGGTGTCAGCTTTAGCTAAATATATACGCTTACAGATGTGCGTGGTGTTGCCATTCTGTCATTTGTTGTTCGTTTGTTACGAGCGATGAAAGTGTATCGGGACATTGTAATTAAGCGTTTTTTGAATATTCCCGTTGCTGAAAGCGCATAGGGTCAAGCAGAACTTTGTCTACACGACCATCAAGTGATACTAAGAGTCGTCCTCGACCGATGACCGCGCGAGAACCTGTCGGCCGCGTTCGGCGAAGACGCCGCGGGCCATCAAGATTGTGAGAGAGCGCATTCGACGCGAAAAGAACCGTAAATCTGGTAAATGGCTGCTTATCTCAATGATTCCATCGGGACCGCTCCCACCATGTTCAGCAAAGACCTTGGTTATAAGTCTTACAAAAAAACGTAAGGCTCATGGCGTTTTGGAGGCTATCATTAAAAAGCAGTCGAACCAAGATGAGCCTCTCTCGGCAAGCTGAATTAGCTTATTCGGACCAGAAAACATCCTCTGATATGAATCCTTTCGACTTTTTGTATGGTCCTATATGATGTCGAAGCTGGAAGAATACAAGGTCAGCATTTCGAACCAGTTCAAGACGGTAATTCTAGGGTTTTTTTTTCATCAGGGCGAATCTACAATTGAGACATTCTCTCCGGGCTCGCTCTCTTTCATTCATAAACCAATCATCTTTACGTTTTTCATTCTACTATTTGTAGAGTATGCTAGCCAGCACTGTTGTGTTTCGATCTGTACTAAAGAATGCCTCGTATGTTTTATAATGGCGCTGTAATGAATGAAAGAGAGCGAGCCCGGAGAGAATCTCTCAATTGTAGATACGCCCTAATGAAAAAAAAACCCTAGAATTATTAAATTTTGGAATGGAATACACATGCTGTCCGTGCGTGCCGCTTGCGACGCGTTCAATATACTGTTGAAGTTCTTGGAGAAGTAGATGGTCATACAAGACAAATGTTATAAACGTTGCTTTCAACATTTCTGTCAATGAAATGAACGCATAAACATTTTTCAAAAGATATTTTCAAAATGTATCCGAACTTATTGAACGGGTGGCAGCTAAAGTTTTTAATTTTTTGTCGAGTCCGCTATGCTCAACAACAAACGAGCTCAGAGAGAATTGAGAGTGGGTATGTGTTAGCACTCTCTCACTCTCGCTCTTTTTCTCTCGCTCTTTTTTTCTCTCTCTCTCTCATCTCTTTCTGCTAGTATTTTTGTTTGTTTAAGGTTGCTCAGTTTTGTTCAAAATGACGTCAAAACAGGACGCATTTCGCGAGCTGCTAAAACCAGTAATAAACACGTGAAATTCGCGTAAATCTACATTATTTTTTTACGTACAATTCATTGACACGTAATGTTCACCTGATTTTACTGAAGAAGATTCGGTTACATGTTCAGATGAAAGTTACGGGAAATTTCACGTGAAATCAACGTGTAGATTTTTTTGAGTTTATAGAAGAATTCGAGTTGAAAAAAGAAGAAGTCACCGAATGGTGAGAAATCTGGCAGCTCTCATGTTAAAGTAGAGGACGAAAATTTTAAAACGTGCCTAGAAAATTCAAATGAAATTCTAATTAAAAGCGGCTTGTTGTATGATCTACGAAAAATCTAAAACTGCACAATAGGGGCATTATTTTTATTTTACTTTTATTTTGCTAAAAATGTCTTCATTGAATTGTTTTGGATTTTTTTTTCGTCATTCAACAAGCCACTATTAATTAGAATTACATTTGATTTTTTTGGAAATTTTTTAAAAGGTTCGTTCTATACTTTAACATGGAAGCTGCCAGATTTATCACCATTCGGTGTCTTCTTCTTTTTGCAACCTAAGTTCGTCCATAGATATCCAGGAAGAGAGCTCTTTGATTTGTTAAAAATTATTGTAGGTAATTTAGCAGAACTACGGAATTAAAAGACGTTGAATTAAAGGTTGTGGTTGTGCTTAGAAGGTGAGAAAACTCAGTATTTACTATCAAAGCTTATATATATTGAATGTACTTGTTTGTCAGGTTAGATTGAGGTTGAGCTATTGTTCGGAGGGTAGTAAATAGTATTGAGCTGGAAGTGCACCGAATTGTAAGTAAATTACCATTATACTCAGCAATATGCTAAATAAATTTCCTTTTTAACTTAAAGTTATTAGCTAACAAGAGCGGTGCCTCATTATTTATCCCTCTTATAGGAGCAGTGCGCTTCACAAAAATTGAGTAAAACATTAACGAAATTTGAAAACTAACAGGAATTTTGATGAACATACGCTTCAACCGTCCAATTGCATCCCTTCCCAATGACCGAAACAAAGCTATTTGAGGTGCTTCCTTTTCATAACTATCATGCATTTTTCAACTAACAGTAAAATTGAATCATCCTTCCCAATTCCAAAGGCTAACACCGACACTAACACACAACGAGGTGTGAAAACAATATTATCACTCTTATCCCAGCTATTTTCGAACCCTACCCTTTCCGCATCACCGGGCACAAATTTGAAAGGTTGTATTCCACGAATCTCATGGACATTTTGATAACGACCCGTCCCACGGCTAGTCCCACATCCGTCGGTGATTGGCAATCGATTGAGGAACAGAGACCGATGTTAAATAAAGGAAGGAATCAAGAACTGAATCCACGTCCCGTGTAAGGAACCCAACTCATGAGATACCCATCACAACAATGCTGACACCCATCACCCGTACCCAAAAGCAACCGGCAAAATAGATCCATTCGATGCTTTCGGGCAACTGAAAGGGGTCCAACCGCAACCTCCAGAGTTCCTACCGCATTATTCACTTTATACCCTTCTGAAAATTTGAAATGTTCGGCAAAAGTTCCACAAATCAATTCACTCGCTCAAGGACTCTTTGTTCATTTCCAGCTTCAAACTCTATCACCTCATACCAAAATTTGATGCACGGCCGCAGAGACTAACTTATTGGATAAGTTACTTCTGACCTACCTCGGCTCTTTACGAAATACGAGTAAAAGTGACTCATTCGCTGAGTTAGTCCTCGCGGCCGTGTGTATTATTGCAACAAGAGAAGGAGTAAGAGAGAGTGAAGAACATGCAACTTATCAACAAACCACATTCACTCATGTATAAACAGTTACATGCCAAACTGTTAGACAGTCTTGCCTCCAGAGCGCTCCACTTGGTTCTGCTCATATGTGTGTCAGTGAGGAGGAAAAGCTTAGACATTTGGCCTGCCGCAAAGTGTTGATGACTCTGTGCTCTGCTCTGCCCCATCCAGTTGGGCACAGGCATGCGAACGCTGCAAACCTTTAACAAGACGATGATAACAGGCGAGGAAATATATGTATAGTATATGTACCTTCGTGCAAGAGTTGGGAAAAGTTGGTCCTATGCAAATCGTCGGACAAAAAGACGGAAGAACGAAGGAAGGAAGGATGGTACTATCTGCCAAAAGTCACACCGGGCGTGAAGCGAACATTGACAGTGTTTCGAACTGCTCAATGTAAGTGACGGAAAAAATCGATATAATTATGGAACTTGTAGTTCTATAAAGCCTGTCTACGTTAAATTTTGGACACTAAAATAATAGCAGCAACAACAATTCACACAAAACCGATTGTTCATTTCACAATAATAGAGTTATATCAACATTAGCAACGGTTGAATAAGATGTTATTCCTTCTTTCTGTAAAATTCTCGAACTTTATGTGGTACACACGCCATCAGGTTCCGTACGGTGTTCTTAGATACGCCCGCCGAGACGATTAATCATCTTCTCTCAAAATCATCGAATCCATTTGCTTTCTTCTTAAAGGGTGATACTGTCAAAATTTGGTCAAGGGAAAACGCGTGTAAATCGGTGAAATCGTTTATTTAAAAAATCAAATTAAATTTCTTTTTCAAGTTCAATTAGTATAAAATTCAGGAAAAATATTCAGTTAGGCTTCCGCTTTTCCAAATCCGAATTGCCGGGCCTTACGCTTGACCCCTGCCATCAGATTTTGTACAGCCACCTTGTCCACCTTCTTCGCCGCAGAAAGCCAGTTTGCCTTGAACTGCTGCTCGTTCTTAGCAGTTTTTGGTCTTCTTTAGGTTCCGCTTGACAATAGCCCAGTATTTCTCAATTGGGCGGAGCTCTGGCGTGTTGGGAGGGTTCTTGTCGCCTAGGAACCACCTGCACGTTGTTGGCGGCGTACCACTCCATGGCCTTTTTACCGTAATGGCAAGATGCCAAATCCGGCCAAAACAGTACGGAACAACCGTGTTTCTTCAGGAAAGGCAGCAGACGTTTATTCAAACACTCTTTCGCGTAAATTTCTTGGTTGACGGTCCCGGAAGCTATGAAAATGCTGCTTTTCAAGCCACAGGTACAGATGGCTTGCCAAACCAGATATTTCTTTGCGAACTTTGACAGTTTCGTGTGCTTGAAAATATCTGCTACCTTTCCCCTTCCTTTTGCCGTATAAAACTCCTGTCCCGGAAGCTGCTTGTAGTCGGCTTTGACGTAGGTTTCGTCGTCCATTACCACGCAGTCAAACTTCGTCAGCATCGTCGTGTACAGCCTCCGGGATCGCGCTTGGCCGTCGTATTTTGTTTATCATCGCGATTTGGAGTCACTACCTTCTTGTAAGTCGATAGTCCGGCTCGTTTTTAGGCTCGATGCACGGTTGTAGACGATACACCAGCTTATTTGCGGCATCTCGGAGAATAGGTTAGGGTTTCGCTGAACACCGGCAACTCTCTTTGTCGTCTCAGCGGCTTCCGGTTTTCGATTTCCCCCGATCCAGACTTCCTGGCTGTCGACAAACGTTCCCCAAACACTTTAATTACATTTGTAACGGTTGATTGCAACTTTTAGCGATTTGCCAACTTTGCGTGCGAGTAGCTCGGATTTTCGCGATGCGCGAGCAAAATTTTGATACGCTGCTCTTCTTGCTTGGACGGCATTTTGACAACTGAAGAGTGAATTCCAAAATCAAAATAGGAGCAACATTCTACACACACACCTTCAAAATGAGGGGTGTTCAGGTTTTTTAAATGCAAAATTGAAGAAATACGTCAAGTTGATATTGACCAAATTTTGACCGTATCGCCCTTTACGTATCGAAAAAGTTTCCGCTTAACTAGAGCCCAGTACTTGTCTGTTGCGCGAAGTTCTGGACAGCAATGGTGGATTGGCTGTTTTTGGCACGTATTTGACCACTTGTACCTTATACCATTCCAGGACGGATTTCGCATAGTGACAAGAGGCCAAATCAGGCCAAAACAGAGCTGGAGAGTCAAAGGCCCTGATAAATGGTAACAACCGCTTTTGCAGACATCCTTTCTCGTACACATCCTGAATGATAATGCCGGTAGAGACGCATTTTTTAGATTTTCGCATATGACAAAGGACCTGCCAAATCAAATACTTCTTCCGGAATTTGGACAACGTCAAGGCAACGGTGTTCCTTTGCATTTCGTTATAAAAAGCTAGACCCGGAAGCTGTTTAAAGTCTTCGAGTACGTATGTTTCCTCGTCCATTCTTATACAAGCATATATTTGCAAAAAAAATGGTGTAAAGCTTCTTAACACGACTTTTGCAGTGAAATTTTGCTTGCCATCACGGTTGGGCACCTTTTTTGCTTTGTACGCCTTCAGTTCTTACATCTGCTTCTCTTTTTGTTCGTATGATATTGACTTCCCAACTTTGCGAGCCACATTTCGCACGAAATGATTGGGAGTTTTCTCAATAATGGACATTACCAAAATGTCAAGTAAACGTCTGTCCCCTGAGACCAACATATGCAAGCGTTCTTTGGCACATCCTTAGAAATCTTTCTTTACGTTCTCGACGTTTACAAACATGAATAACGTTTCGTGTAAAATTCATAATTGTACTTGTACTTTCCTATTTGTTCCACTTCCAACCTTTCGATCCACAGCCAAGCGCTGGTCAAGTGTTTTGCAAACACAAATCACGGCACTTTTCGGTAGTTTTAGTTTCTTGGCAAGATATGCGAAAATGCGTTTGCGCATTTCCACTTCCGGCGCCATCTGTTCTGAAAGAAAAGTGTCAGAAATTTAATATGGACAGGCTTTAATCCAAAGAATTTCCAAAACTGTGGCACATTTTCCCTAAGCTATTTATGTATTTGTTGATGAGTAGGTGCTCCATCTTATTGGAAGATGAATTGCCGCCCAGCAGCAACCTTCTACACCCACGGTACAACCTCATCCTGCAGAACCTTCAAGTATGCATCGGCTGTTACCTTTAGTCCGTGATCAAATAAATAAGGGGATATTGCATTCCCTTCGCTGGAGCCTACTCCTAATGACTGTTCCAGAAAGTATAAGCACACCTTATTTTAACGGTCACTTTGAATATAATGAAATATTTCAACATGTTTTGGCTGCGATAAAGAACTCTGCTTCCTACTGCACTCACGGGACACTCTTATTTCCAGACTACGCTATTCACTGTTGGTAAAAGAATGGACAGTGCATACCATTGGTACTCCGCGTACCTGATGTTATAAAATAGATCCTAATATGATCCCTAGTCTCATGTTCAGTAATTCCTATCCATACCTCCCCATGGAACCGACTTGGATAGAAGTAACCAGTGAAGACCGGGTAACCAACCACGGACATAAGCTAACAGGGAAAAAGAGCTGCCCTTTTCGAACAGTGCAGCCTATCTGAGCGTTTGTTCCCAATGTTAGGAGTGGCTCATCGTCCTCGTGCCAGCGTGGGACTCTAAACAGTGCTGTGTTCGATGGTCCTCCTGTGGAACAGGGTTTTTTTAGACGGGATGGAAAATCTGCAAACAGACACCTGAAGAAGTCAGGGTGTGGACCCTCCCCGGAACCATCTTTCGGAATTACTTTGGGGAGGGGGCTATTATGCTTGATAAGCACCCACTATGTCTAACTACCTAGGGCTCTCAGGGACCACGACTTGCTGATGGTCGTTTCGCTGCTACGCATACTGCGTCCCAGATGTACCGGTCCTGGCACATCATCTGGACAAAATTATCCGGAGTCGTGTCGTAACCGCTTACGGCAATCATGCCGGATCTCACGCCGTCGAAGCGAGGACGTGCGAAAAACACGTGTTGTCCAATTCCCTTTGCCACTTAACCATGGATGCGCATCTAGTGGTCTTCCAAATACCTCTTGATTCCACGTTGGTTCGAATTGCACTTCATGAGCGTCGTGCTTCTGCTATGACAATGCCTATCCTAGCATCATCCCCGCTAGGACGCAGACCGCGTCGCGTGATGCCGTTCGTTATGCACCTACCACCCTTAGGCACATAAGCCTGTGCGTACTCTCTAGCTTACTAACGAAGCTCTTGGTACTCAAGGCGATGATCCATGCCAGCCCGCCGTACCTAAGTATGGACAAGGCGACACTGGCCAGGAGTTTACGCTTACTCCCTTGCACCACCGAGCTGTTCGACATCATGCGGGATAATGCCGATATAGCCATAGCGGCTTTCTTGCAGGCGTAATCGACGTGACTGACAATGGACAGCTTATCGTCGATCATGACCCCATGATACCTCATAGACCTCTTCGATTCTATTGTGCATATACCTGCACTGATCGTCGCACGTTGCTCCGGTTTTCGATTATTCACCACCGTGACCTCAGTCTTATGGTGGGCTAGCTCCAATTACCTGGAACTCATCCATGTTTCCACAATGCCAATAGAATGCGAGGCCGTTAACTCGACTTCAATGGATTCATCACAGATTTCCAAGGTGATGTCGTCCGCAAACCTGACTATCTTCACCCCGTTCGGGAACTCAAGCCTTAGTACCTCATCGTACATCGTGTTCCATAACACCGGACCCAGGATCGAGCCTTGTAGGACGCCTGCAGTAATCTGAACACGTTTCTGGCCTACCTCTGCATTGTATGTATACTAGTACGAGATTCTGTAAGTAACTTCCAAGAATCTTGGAAAGGTACCCAGGAAACTGAAGGCGTTGGAGCGAGTCGACGATAGCCACCCAACTGGCGCAATTGAACGCATTTCTCACGTCAAGGGTGAATACTGCACAAAATCGTACTTCTCGCCTCTTGCGCTGGATTGCCACCTCAGCCGTCTAGGTGACTCTCTCGGCGTCTGACCGCGTTCTTTGCACACTCCGTCTTGCATGGAGGTATGTTCTTCGGAGGTAGGCGATCGACTCCGTCCACCAATACAACGGCGATCTTCCATTCCTCGGTTTAACTTCCCTCGGTATGTGTCATAACGTGTCATAACGAGTCGTTCGCCGCAGGGTTCCTGGATTTCGCGGAAGTTTCGTTTCCTCTCAAGCGCCTCTTTAAAAGTCTCTACATCAAAGTAGGCCGTCCTCCAGCTGCTGGCGAATGGAGTGGATGCTCCTCCTTCCGCACGTTGCCTTGTATTGTGAACGATACAATAACGAACCACCAAGTGGTCACTATAGGTGTAGCCCTCCACCCTTCATCCACCCTCCAATTGTCAAGCAGCCCACGTCTGCTGAAAGTTACATCGATTATCGATTCCGCTCCGTTTCTGTGGTAGGTACTCTTGATACCCACATTAGCTAGGTCCACATTGAGCCTAGCCAAGGCCTCCAGAAGAATCTGGCCCCTGCGACTCCCCCCACTCGAGCGCCTAAACGTTGAAGTCCTCCGCTATTACCAACGGGTTCAGGCCAGTTAGCTCCGTTGCCATCCGATCGAACATATTGGTAAACTGTTCGATCGACCATCTTGGCGGTGCGTAGCAGCTGCAGAAGAACAATCTATTAACTTTTACAATCGCGAAGCCTTCGTTTGTAGTAGTTGTGTCCTGAACCGAGTACTTGCCCGTCGTCCATAATGCGGCCATATTGGACCTATTCGTAACCAACCCAGTTTACGTTGCCGGCAGGGATGCGCTATGGGTCGGACATTATGGAGATATCCGATGCCGACTCGCTAACTGTCTGACACAGCAGTTTATGGGCGGCCTCACAATAATGGTTCAGGTTTAGTTGGGTTACCTGCATTACGGTGGGCTCGTTGGAATACCCTTAGCGGCTGGGCACTTGCTCCTATCTGGGCCTTTGCACTCCCAGGACATGTGCCCGCTCTCTAGGTATCTGAAGCATGCCTTCGGCGGCTAGTGTAGGCTAAGAGACATGGTGAATGGTCTCACCTTCGCCACTTTCAAACCCGCGTCCGCGTCGACTGCCGCTACCCTCATGGTTGCTGCCTGGGTCTCGAGTGGACTGAGCAACCTCGACCTTGCACTGTTCCTTAAGTGCAATGGAGATCATGTCTGCCTTGGTGATCTCAACCAGGTGTTTACACTGGATCGTCACCTGCGAGACGAGGGCATGTACCTCCACATCCTCACCTAACGCCTGTCTTGCCAGGTCTCTGTACGCCGGGCCCTTTAGCGTTGTTGCCTTTTTCAGCTCCAGGACCATCTCGCCGGTGTGGGTACGGTATATACTCCGCACATCGGCGCCTAGGCCAGCGAATTCAGCGTCCCTGCGCATCGCTTTCAAGACCTCCGAGTACTTTGACGCCTCGGTCTTGACGATGAGGGCTTCTCCGCGGTTACGCTTACGGGCCTCCTGTCGCTTATCGTTTTCATGTTTCGTCTTATTCCTCTTTTTTCGGACCTTATTCCAGTTGCTCTTCCTGCCACGCCTGGGCTCATCACTCGTCCCCCTCCTAGCGCTAGCGTCTGCTTCTTTACTAAAGGGTGTCCACGATGAAATTGCCACACACAAAATTGATTCGCAAAATTCGAGTTTTCATCCCATTGCCATCAAATTTTCAGGGATTGAGAAATAACTATTAAACTTCATTTTACCATTTTACTCGTATTTTATTTACAGTCCATACGCAAATGCCCGCACCTTGGCCTTAACCCCTGCCATAAGATTCTGCACAACCTGTGAATCAACCGTTTTTTGCATGTAAACCCATACTTTCTTCAGTTCCTCGACTGTCTTCACTACCATAGGTCGTTTAAGAAGGTGCTGCTTCATAATCGCCCAGTACTTCTCGGTGGGGCGGAGCTCCGGAGTGTTGGGAGGGTTGAACATTTTCGGCACGAAATTGACCTTATTGTCCGCATACCACTTCAGCACGTCCTTGGAGTAGTGGCATGAGGCCAAATCTGGCCAGAAGATTGTTGGGACGTTGTGGGCCTTCAGGACAGGAAGCAGCCGCTTCTGGAGGCACTCTTTTATGTACACCTGTCCGTTCATCGTGTCCTGGGTCACGAAAGGTGCACTCCGCTTCCCGCACTCGCAGATGATTTGCCAAACCAGGAATTTCTTCGCAAATTTGGACATCTTCTGAGTGCGGACATGCTCCGGAACGCTGAACTTATCCTTGGCCATGAAAAACAGGTTGCCGGGGATCTGTTTGAAGTCGGTCTTCACATATGTTTCGTCGTCCATGATGCAGCATTCAACTTTCGTCAGCATGTTGAGGTACAACTTCCTGGCACGGGTTTTAGCGAACTTGTTCTGCTTCTCGTCACGATTAGGGGCCTTTTGTACCTTGAACGTTCGAAGCCCAGCCTTAGTTTTGCCCTTCTGGACAAAACTTCGGCTTAGGTGCAGCTTCTTAGCCACATCCCGAACGGAGGCGTTCGGATTTCGGTTGAAGGCCCCAACTAACGCGGTTGTGATTTTTGGTGTTGCACGGAATACTTTTCCTTCACTTCTGGGCTTCCGATCGGTGGTCAACCGTTCCTCGAACCGCTTAATCACTCGCGACACCGTGGAATTCGCGATTCCCAACGTTTTAGCGATGGAACGATGCGAGAGATCCTTGTTCTCGTAATGAATGCGCAAGATTTTATCACGCACGAGCTGTTCTTTCGACTCCATTTCCGCGAGTTTTGATTACAGGACTTAAAACTTGCAGGATGTAAATAATGCACTATGAACTAAATCCACCCAAATTTTCATTAAATTCTACCCAACGATTAAAAAGTTAGAGCAATTTCATAGTGTGGGCAATTTCATAGGTCAAGACATGATCCGTTTCGAAATACTACCTCACAATGTCCTTAGCTCAATTTCAAACTACTTCTATTCAACTTTCACCGCCTGCCGCGAGCTAACGGAACTATCAATCCTTTCCCTTAACAACTTTGTTCTAGCAAAAATTGCTGTCTACTCCTAGAGCCTCATGGTGATGAGAAATTATTTCCTTCTCAAAACAACATCATCACAGATCGTTACCCCGCGTATGGGAGAATACAAGGAAAGGAATATATCAGTGTACTTATGGTTGTTGTCGTTGGGATCCTGCCGTTCGGACCCCCTTCGGCGATTGAGACAACCCGCGAGCTGGATGTCGCGCCTTTAGCGCTGGGCTTAGCGCCGGGGCCTCTCTTTGCGGCCAGTCGGAGCTGATCACGAGGATGAACCCCCTAAACCCACCGCCACGTTCGCGTAGGTTTGGCTTGCTAACTGGGGCTTCTGACACGATACGCTTCTTAGAAGCGCCAGGTGCCGTTTCGCCCGGGGACTGCCTAGCCCCCATGGTAGATGGGGTGGACTCACCGACCGAGACGGATGCTTTCATCTGGGTCTGCTTCGAGGCTATATCCCTCGCCCTTTCGGTGGCTGGAGCTTGGTCTCCAGCTCTTCCCTCTCCTTGCATGCAGCATGCACAGTCATGCGTCATTCGCTTTCTGCTGGGTTTTCTTCGTTTCCTCCAAATTGTTGGGTCCCCCTCCAGCCGCTATCCAAGCCCACGTGGAGTAGTCGCTATTGTGATCCCATGGTTGTCTATGCAAGCAGGGAGGCCATGCGAGGGTTGGCACGGCCCTTCATGGGAATCGACTGGCGGGGTCGGGCGATGGAGAATGGAACGTACTGAAGGCCTGCCAAGGTTTTAGTGGGACGGAGACGACCACTGCCGCGGGAACCTCGCCATTTTCTACTCTGTGTCACCCGCCAGTACTGAGGAAGACGACACAGTTGCCAGCCGGAATACAACGGTACCACTCATTTTTCTTTTCGCAGCCAGCTGCCATAATTGGGGTTTTACTGGCATCCTTCCCATTGCGTTAAGAGGAGCTTAACGTTGCCAAGGTGCACCGCGGGAAGGCGAACTATATTGAAACTTCACATGTGTCGGTCTAGGAGCATGAAAATGTACATGCCTTTTTCATAGTACGTAGATTTGTCCCGATAACTCCTGTCTTCAAAATTATTTTGCACAACTAAAGGGCGAACACGAAATTATTGCGACACATTCAACAGGGCATAACTTTTTTACCATTCTGTAAAAATCAACCAAATCTTGCACACTTTCTCATTGATGTGTATTGCTTACATGCTGTCAAACTCGAAGTCGTGTTGTTCGATTCAACGAAAATGGAGGTGAACCAACGCGAGTCGAGAGAACAAATTCTTTCCAAACACCTGGAATTTCCTGACCTGTCGCACCCGCAGTTGGGAAAAATGTTGAACATTCACCATTCACCCGTTTCCAGAGTGTTGAAGTGGTTCCAGGAGCGGTTGACGTTGGACCACGGCAAAGGAGCTGGAAGAAAACCGGGACCGGAGAACAAAAAGACGGAGGGAAAGGTGAAGCGGATGATTAAAGCAAATCCCATCGTCTCAAGCCGTGATTTGGCTAAAAAGTCGGCATGTCGCAGAGCTACGTCCAGAATGCAAAGAAGAGAGCTGGACTACATACATACAAGGTACAGAACTTCCCAAACCGCGATGAGCGGCAATAATCGACGGCTAAAACTCGGGCACGGAAGCTCTACGAGAAGATGCTGACAAAATATGGCTGCTGTGTGATGGACGACGAAACGTATATAAAAGCCGATGCTAAGCAAATTCCGGGGTTGGAGATTTTCACCGGCAAGAGCAACTTCTATGTGGACGACAAATTTAAGAAGAAGAAAATGTCGAAGTTCGCCTCCAAATATCTCATTTGGCAGGCCATCTGCTCTTGCGGACTGAGGAGTGAGGCTTTCGTAACAAAGAGCACAGTAAATGGCGAGATCTACAAATGTGAGTGCCTCGAGAAGCGCCTTTTGCCGTTCTTGCAGCAGCACGACAAAGCTCCACTATTTTGGCCAGATTTGGCATCATGCCACTATTCTAAAAGTGTGCTGGAGTGGTATGAGGCCAATTCTGTCCATTTTGTTCCAAAGGACATAAATCCGCCAAATTGTCCGGAGCTGCGCCCGGTGGAGCAGTACTGGGCAATGATGAAGCGGGAACTTCGGAAGAGCAAGAAGACAGTCAAAGACGAGAAGGACATGTTAAGAAAATGGAAAAAAAAACTGAGAAACTGGTACCGGATGACACTGTAAAGACATTGATGGAGGGCATCAAGCGAAAATGCGTTCAATTTTACACTCAAGGCTCCATCGATTAACTTTTCTTTTGATTTTTGAAGTAAATATATGTATAAAACTACCCTAAAATTTTGGTTTGATTCTAAACATTATAAGAAAATTGGCATGACATTTTCGGTGTCGCAATAATTTCGTGTTCGCCCTTTATTTAGGCAAACACACGGAAAAATGCAAGTCATTCTCTATTCAAAATACTTCTATTGAAATGTAGTCAGAATATCCCACTTTTTTTCTATTTTGTGGCATCACTAAATTCATTGCAACTAAGAATTATCCAACAAACTCTCCCACAGTGCATCAAACCCCGTCCGTAACATGATAAATCGCAAATTGAGTCTAGCTTTTACCTCATCAATTAGCACATGATTTCAATTTCGCCAGTTTTCCTGCTTCCTGCTTCCTGATGGTTTCCAAAATTTTATTCGGTTGATGTTCTACTTTCAATAGCTTGCTGCACCACCCACCACAGCCCGGTGAATGGAAGCGTTGGTTGGACGGTGTTGGCAACGATGAGTGCATTTGAAAACATCATCATCAGTTTGTTTTAGTTAAAAATTCCACGTCCCTTTTCCAGTCCTCTTCCACATACATCCTCCGTGGCATGAACGGATGGAATTGCAGACTTTTCCCGACACGGTTCCTGCCGCTGAACCCCCAGTCCATGCTCCTTTGTCATGTTCTGGTGTAGCCGTAGTTGAATGGCAAACAAAAGTTAAAAACAATTAGCAAATCTCGGTGGGGGTTCCTCGCGATTGGAAGTTGACTTTTGTGCGATTTTTATTTTTATTCAAGGTAGGACATCAAGGCTGCCATGACCGATGGAGTCAATTTCCGCCGAGTACGTGTTAGATTCAATGACAACAAAGAGGTGAATCCAACAATGTGGACTCAAACCCTATTGGGATTGGGATGAAAAAAAAAGTAGACGGAAATGGAACAATTGTTTGTCTGAACTAGTTTTTGCTGATCACATTCTAGTTAGTGACAGATAGATTCATTTCCTGAAGCGAAGTTCATTTCAATTGGAATGCTTTTGACATCACAACTTAGTTAGAATTCAAATTTAATGCCATGTAATTATACTACTAATTGATCTATATTGATTTTCATTTCCAGCCGTTCAACAAAACAAGCAATCCAATGATTCCATTACCCAGCCATCGCAACTCTGCATAATTTGAAAAACACTGACTACAGTAACCATGACCGAGGCGCCACCACCGCCCGAATATTCGCAGTTGCGATACTTTTTCTACTTGGAGCCACCACCGCTGTCATCGTCCATCTCCTACAGGCAACACCATGAACCGGACAAAATGCTTCAATCCTGGGACCTGTCGGCATCGGTGCCGATCTCGGAAAATATGCTATCGAATGCCGAGCAGACGCAACTGCTACTGTACGACATCCTAATCCCGTTGCTGGGTTCGTTGATAATCGTGCTGAACGTGGCAGTCGTTACGTCCAGTTTGTTGCTGCTGCGGAAAGGTAAGTGCCACTGCTTTGCATAACAGCAACCCGAAGTGTTGCGGAGGGGGTGGGGGTAAATGTGGGTTACACGGGATGCCAGTTGTTCTCACTGGCATTACGGAGGAGGACAGTTGCCCCGGTCGGTGAGTTAGGTTAGATGGAATGCGCTTTCTGCAATTTTGTTGCTACTCCTCTCGACATCCAGACAAGCGATGGACCTCACTGGGCGGCTGATAGGGTAGATTCCGCATAACGAGGATTATGTCGGACGTCAGCTCTGGAAGGAGTGTAGCGTTGTAAGATAAGTTCAGGATGTGTTTACCGTTCCGACAGAGTTCTGTTGCATCGTTGGCATTAGTTAGTAGTTATTCAAATATGAAGGTTCTACTGCTTAAGACGATGATTCAGTGTATTTCATTCTATGCAAATATTAATGTAAACCTCACATGTCACGGAAACATACTTTAGCTCTAATGGAAACTGCTCAAACTTGCTTATAATGACTTTTACAGATAACGAACATGTGACAGTTCATTTTAATGCACGTATTCCTCGCTTAACAATGAAGTTTAGACTGTTGCATATTTCTAACCTAAAAATAAGGGAAACACTCCTCGTGAATGCGAGCTTTTTAGTGGAATACCTGTAACCAGAAAAGGAGGAGAAAGATACGCGTATTTCGTCAACAATTTGCAGATTTCAGCAGCATCGTGTACTAATACTTAACTTTAGCACAGAGAACAGACGTTCATCTTCGGTCTGCTACTTGTGTAAAACTTTTAACCGACATTTCAAATGTATGTCATTATGCTCCTGGTAGGCGGCGCTGAAGTTGCACGAAAACTATCATGTAAACGTTTATCAATAAAAAGCCTAGCACATAACCTAAAAAAGTTTAACTTGATCTTCTCTGCACTACATTTTAAATCGGCTGCCCATATTAACTTTTACACACGTTTTTCAAGAAAAGATATATGGGCATCAATGTCTGTTCTCTGTGACTTTAGTACACGACACTGCTGAAGTCTGCACATTGTAGACGAAAAACGCATATATGTCAGAATAACCAATAAAGGTAGTTGGAGTTAAGTGGAAATACTAATATTTCTTCTTATTAAAGCTTGCTTCAGATAGAATTGGAACAAAAACAATTGCCTGTATTTCAGTTATTTATTATTGAATTCAAGATCTTTTTTTATACAAATGTAGCGTTTTCTTCATACTTTTAAGAAAAAATACGGATAAAATTATTCGTCACGGTTTCGAAGGAATTCTCGAATTTTTCCTGTATCACGGCTCATTAGGTGGCGCACACCTTCTTCGTCCATCGTTTTAGCTATCTTATTCCACCAGGTCTTCATCTGGTTGATGTCTTTGACAACCTTTCCCTTTGCCTTGAGTCTCCTCTTCATGATTGCCCAGTATTTCTCAATAGGGCGGAACTTGGGGCAGTTGGGTGGGTTAAGGTTTTTCGGAACAACCTGGACACCTTTCTCTGCATACCATTCTTGAACCATACTTTGCTGTAATGACAGCTGGCCAAATCTGGCCAAAACATTACGAGATGGTCGTGGGATCGAATGAACGGCAAAATTCGTTTTTTGAGACACTCTTTTTGGTATAGTTCCGACGTCATTGTCTTATTTGTAACGAAAACTTTCGTTTTTTTGCCACAGCTGCAAATGCCGTGCCAAATCATGAATTTTCGTGGCGGCAAAAACAAATTTAAATTTGGCTGGAACATGCCCCGAGCCGTTGCCGAGTAAAATTTTTGACCTGGGATTTGCCCGAAGTCAGCCTTGACATAGGTTTCATCGTCCATCAGAAGACACCCGTCGAACTTGGTCAGCACCTGGTCGTATAGCTTCCGAGCACGGATTTTGGCCACACTATTCTGTTTTATGGTCCGATTTGACTGTTTACTAGCTCGATACGACTTGATTCCTTCCCGGAGTCGAGTTCTCCTCACGGTACTATGGGCAGCACCGAATTTTCTGGCCAAATCACGGTCCGACAGATTGGGATTCCTCTTAATCGTCTTCAAAATCTTACCACGCAGTTTCCGGTCGACAGTTCCACTCCGACGATTGGCTTGAGGCTTCCGAATCGTCGTCAATGTTTCCTTATTTCAATTTCAGCTGTTTAGCTAGCCTAGATGCAGACCACAATGGATTTTTCAAATAACTGTGCAAAATTTTTTCCCTTCTTTCGGCTTCCATGTTGATTGTTTACAAAGTACAGTCGACTTGCGGAATGTCAAAAAAACATACGTGAAGCTGACAAAATTTCCGACACGTGGGCGCCAAGAGCTTCCAAATCCGTCCACCAGGAGTGCCACAATATGAGCAAAAGTTTTTTCCAATTCTAAATGAAGCAAGCCTTACCTTGTTAAAGGAGACAGTTTACGATCTGAAGAAAAAAGCCAAACAAAAGATGGGTTAATGTTTTTTTTTGTGATTTCGGTTCGTTTGATTTTTTTTCCTGTCACAAGTACTAAACATTTATGCGAAAAACAGCGAAGCCTTCTTTGTTCTGCTATAGACTGTTCCGACAACTACAAAAACACTAATGATTAACCGTTAATTCAAAATGCGGGCAGTATTCAACCAACTGTTGGCTGCGTGCTTTTGTTTACATACAAATCAGGGATGCCATATTCACAGACATGTCTGTAAATTTGCAGACTTTTTTTTATTGCAACCTTTTTTAACGATGCAGACATTTAGCAGACATTTTAATTATGTTGCAGACGTTTACAGACATTTGACATTTTTTTTTAATAAAGGTATTTTATGAAGATCGGATTTAAAACGTACGCAGTGGCACGAAAGCGGTGAGCCATTTGGAGACACAATGGGCCCGGAGATAAGTATTGCATAGGTCCTTTCCGAGGGTAACATGGAGTCCCTACTTATGGTAGTGTTCAATCCCACGCGTGTTCAACCCATGCGAAAAATTACTGTCAAAGCGTTGGTAATATTGGTCCTTTGCTATTAAGTCATAACGACAATCAAGGTCCACAACAATACAAATCATATTTGAGAAACTTAGAGACTTCCTCGATACAAAAATTCTCCTATGTTCAGGTAGAAACGTCTCAGAAGTATTGGGAGCAAGTAGTTCATGCAAGAAGAACCTTCAAAAATTCATTACCGTAGTTCAAGATCACACTTACCAGAATTGCAAGACCGAACTTCCCCAAGAATCAGGAGAGGACTTATCAGAGCTTCAGGAAGAAGTGGAGGCGAGAAAACTTCTCTGAAGTTTGGAATTTTTCAGATGTTTTGGAATTCTTTCCAGAAATTCGAGATTGAACTTCCCAGAAGTTCAGGAAAAAAAAACTTCCCCAAATTTCAGACGGGAGCTAACCAAGAAGGGCACTACCTATAATTTCTCAAAAAATCTGGAAAAAAAAATCCTCAGGACGATGCGTCATAGAAGTTGAGGAAAGAACTTCTCTCAAGTTCAGGAAATAACTTCCCAGAAGTTTCGGAAGAAACTTCTCGAAATGTTAGTTGGAACTTCCTAGAAGTGCTTGGCAGTTCAGAGGAGAACATTCCGCTTTGCAGAATAAGGATTTCTCAAAATTCTTTAGGGAGAAAAGAATTAAACTTGCCTGGAGCATTGGGGGTGCTTCCTTCTAATTTGAGCACGAATTTCCAATAGTTCCGGATCAAACTTCCCCAAAGTTCTGGCGAAAACTTCCCAATAGTTCAGAAGAGGACTTCTCAGAAGTCCAGGAACAAACTTCAAGAACAAACTTAAGGGAATTTTCCTAAAGATTTTAGAATAAAATTTTCCTCGCTGTGCCGGATGGGACCACTCAGAAGTTTGGAAAGTATAAGCTCAGGAACAAGCTTCCCCGAATTTCAGGAAGAAACCTACCTTCTCAGAAGTTGCGAAGAGACCAAAAGTACAGTTGGATCTACCCAGTAGCGAGAGAGCTTCCCTAAAGTTCCGAGACAAACATTCCAGCATTTCAGAATGAGAACTGCTCGAAGTTCACAAAATCTCAGAAGTTATGGTAGATACTTTTGATAAAATCAGGAAGAAACTTTCCTGGGGATCTTTCTAGTAGTTCAAGCAGCAATTTCTCAGAAATTCAGGAACAAATTTCCTCGAAGTTCAGGACTCTCTGAAGTTCAGAAGAGATTATTTCGGCAGTTCAGGAAAGAACTTTTCAGAAGTTCAGGAAGAAACTTCTAGCAACTTGAGATAATTTTCCAAGAAATTCTGAAGAGTACTTTCTCAAAAATTTGCAGAAATTTTCCTCGTAGTTCAGGATGGGACTTATCAGAAGTTTAAAAAGTAACTATGTTCAGGAAAAAAATTATCAAATGTTTCTGGAAGGAAAGGTTGGGTTCTTAAATGTGAATTTCTAAGAAAATAAGGAGTGACTGCCAAGAAGTTCATGAGAAATTTTGCCTGAAGTTCAGAAGGAAACTTCCCAGAATATAGCAAAGAGCCTTGCAAAAGATCTGGAGAGAGTCCCTGAAATTTAAGAGAAAATTACTGACTAACCGAAGAAGCAGTCTATAAGGAGTGTATCGAAAAGTAGTTATAAACATTCGATGCGTTATTACGCATAAACTACTGTATATATTTTTGGCGATATAGCGCCATTTGCTTTGTTTACATGTCAAAAATGATTATTCGGTTCATTCATTTCCGTTGATAAAGTTGTATTCAAAATGTCGCAATTGAATTTGAGACTAAAAGAAAATTCTGCACACTTGGTGCACCGAAAGGGTGTTACTTACAACCAGATTGCGAAAAGAGTAAATGTTCACCCGGCAAGTGTAAAACGCATCATCGAAAAGTTTGGTAAGGAGTGCTCCCTCAAGGATTTACCAAGAAGTGGCCGGAAACCCGGCTCCAGCAACCCGATTTGGACCAAAAAGTTGTGGATTATATTCAACGGAGACAAATCTGCCTCTACTCGCGATCTAGCCAAGAAGTTCAGGACCAGCATCGGAATGATTCAACGAATCAAGCGCAGCAATGACTTGAAGACGTACAAAAAGCAGAAAGTGCCCAAACAAACTCCGGAACAAAAGTCTCGTGCCAAAACCAGGGCTCGAAAGCTGTACAGCTGCATTTTGGACAATGTCGACCAGTGCATTTTGATGGATGACGAAACATACGTTAAAGAAGATTCAAGAACGCTACCGGGGCCGCAGTTTTATACTAAATCTGTTGGGGAACGTGTGCCAACCGCAGATACGACTGTTGCGATGGAGAAATTCGGTCAGAAGGTGCTCATTTGGCAAGCTATTTGCACATATGGCTTGCGTTCTTTTCTATACAAAAGGAACTATAAATGCTGAGATTTATCAAAAGGAATGTTTGAAGAACAGGTTGCTACCATTTTATAGAAAGCACCAGTCCCCTCCTCTCTTCTGGCCAGATTTGGCAACGGCACATTACGCCAAATCCACTCTACAGTGGCTGACGGAGAATAACATCAAATTCGTAGAAAAAGACATCAACCCACCAAACTGTCCCCAGTTGCGACCGATCGAACGCTATTGGGCTATAGTCAAGCGTATATTTAAGAAGGATGGTACAGTGTCCCAAAACATGACCGATTTTAAGAAAAATTGGGCAGCGGCATCCAGGAAGTGCACAAAGGTCACTGTGCAGAATTTGATGGCAGGTGTCAAATCAAAGGTACGGGCATTCTACAGAAATGAACATGATGACTAGTTTTTCCGTTTGGATCTTTTGTAAACATGTTAAGCTATAATAAACTGAAATAGTATGTTAATTTTAACCATGTTTTCATGCCTATTTTATTATTTGGAAGTTTATAACTACTTTTCGATACACTCCTTACAAAAATCATTCTGTTGACCATAATGATATTGATGATCATGAGTGATGATGACACCATATTAAAATATGGAACACACCATCAATGGTTATTGTTGAATAAAAAAAAAGTCTGTTGAATTTATCAAATGAAAACTAAATTTTGATTTTAAAATACAAAACTGGAAAGAGCGTTACAGAAAAAAAAAAACTATGGTAAATTTTGTCATCTATGCGAATGCTTCAAGCTACAGTGTCACTTTAAAAATATGAAACAATAGTGTAATGTTACATACAATCCCAGAAATAGATGCAGACATGTTCACATAATCACACAAATAGCGATAATGACAAAACTCGCTCTCTTATTACGTCTTTTCGTTGAAAGAAGTATAATTTCCTAAAAAAAATTACAGACTTTCATAGACATTCCCAGACATTTCAAATTTTTATCACAGACATTTGAAAAAAAAATATCTGGCATCCCTAATACAAATTAAACTGATGTTCTCATTGTTGTATATTTTTCGCTCGTAAGTTTGAAGTTTGAAGTTTGCGTGCTCTTTTTCCAGAGCAAGGAAAACGGATTGAGCACAAAAGGTGCACCGTCAGTGAGCTTTCGATCAGAAAAGGTTAAGGAAGAAGGTGTGAGCGTCGGAGCAGTTCAAACCGCATTACGGAAATATCAACAACAGTGCTCTTACGGAGAATCCCTGAGACGGGGTAGAAAACCCGGTCCCACTGACCCTACAGGCGTCATCCTTCAGCCTGCAGACTTGTCGGAAGCAGAAGCAGCCAAAACGAATCACCAAAGAGACTTAATCTGAGGAACCGAGGGCTCGAAAGCTGTACGACAAGCTGCTGACCAAACAATCAGGCGATGGATCGCCGAGGGGAAAGAGGATGTTTCTGGATCAGTGAAAGCCATTTACACCGAAAAATTCGGCAAGAAGGTAATGGTGTGGCAAGCCATATGCGGGTGAGGAAAAATATCTCGTCCATTCATTACAACAAACACAATGAATGATCAAATCTACGTGAAGGACTGTCAGCAAAAAAGGTTGCTACAGCATAACAAGCCTACAAAAATTTGGCCTGATCTTGCTTCCTGCCATTAATCTAAATATGCACTAGAGTGGTACAAAAGGAAAAATGTCATATTTGTATCAGAGGAGATGACATACCAAATTGACCAGAGATTCGCCCTATCGAGACTTTCTGGGCTTTGACGAAGGTGATGCTGAAAAAACACATGAAACCAGCGGATAGTGCAGAGATAATTAAGAAATATTGGCCAAAAGTGGTGAAAATGGTAAGAGAGAGAGAGTTGTTGAACGGTTCATACATAAAAACAAATTGTGAAATGTAAGAATCAAAGGAAAATGCGCATCAGCAGATACAGCTGCAGCTATTGAGTACCCTTCAAAACTGATTAAAATGATTAACGATGGTGCACACCATGCAGACCAAGTCTTCAACACTGATGAAACTGGTCTATTTTGAAAAAAAAAAAACATGCTTTGTAGAAGTTACATAGAATCAACTGAACGTACGGCACCTGGGTTCAAAGCCTTAAAGGATCAAATATACATACACACATGCATACATACGTATACAAAAAAATCATACATATATTCTCACATACACGTAAACACACATACATACACACACACATATACATACACACATACGACCTTACATACACACACCTATGTTCACACATAAATGCTTATCCCCACACAGAACAAGTAGAACAATTTGAAAATGCTCAATTTCGCATGCTTACTACCGAAACGTAGCAGTTTAATTCCGAATGATGCGGTTCACCTTGCGAATGCCCTTGACCTTCTAAAGAACTTGCCGACGGCTAGAACTTTCTATCTTATCAGAATCACGAGATAAAACAAGTTGAAAATGCTCAATTTTGCATGCTCACTAGCGCCACTTTGTGGCGTAATTCCGAACAGAACGGTCCATCTGTTGAATGCTATTGGCCTTCTGAACAACTTTGCCCAAAACTAGAAATTTATATCTTATCAGATCACGAAATAGAACAAATTAAAAATACTCAATTTTGCAAGCTCACTAGCGCCACTTAGCGGTGGTATTTCAAACAAAACGGTCCATCTGTTGAATGTCCTTGAACTGTTGAACAATTTTGCCGACGACTAGAACTATCCATCTTATCCGAATCACGAAATAGAACAAGTTGAAAATGCTCAATTTTACATGCTTGGTAGCGCCACGTAGCGGTAATGTTCCAAATTAACCGGTTCACCTGTCGAATGCCCTTGACCTTCTGAACAACTTTGCCAAGGCCGCACCTTTGCAGATACTTAGAGTCTCGAGATATGCCATTATGAATGAACCTGTATTATCCCCACTCACATTCACTCCGGTCCAATTTTGTGTTACTCTTGAACCTTGTTGTGCTATCCATTCTACTATTTAGAAAATCTTCTAAGTGTTCTTCATTGCAAAATGTTATCGCAGTTTTTTTACACGGATTTCGGATAAAAACACGTTTTTTTTACACGGATTCCGGAATAAGCACGGTTTTTTTTCATGGGGTGGAAAACACCTTGTTAATTCCGGAATCCGTGCAAAAAAAGCCGTGCAAAAAACCGTGTAATAGAAAACCTTACAGTCGTGTTAAGAAGGGTACCTCATTTAGAGCCTAGAAAAATTGTCATTTTTTTATTTTATTTCTTCAACAGAAAACAATCCGACAGCATAGTGGTTTTTATTTGTTTAATGAAGTTCATGTTTAAACTCTATTATTTAATTATTTTAATTTCAAAATTTAAAAATTTCACAAAATGGCGATGAATGGCATTTTGTGGAGGCCCTCCCGAAATTTATCTTTTATGGTAATCACGCTCCAGCTTAAACTATTCATCTGAAACACACAAAACATGTTTCATCATATAGGTAAGGATTGTAGTCGGGGATTATAATTCGTAAATGTTCATAATCATAAAAATTTATCAACAATTTTTTATAGAAAAAACTAAATGTCGGATTTTTACCCTTGTTTTTTCCTTATAAACGACTGAAAAATTATTTAAACAATTAGCTTTGAAAATGTTACAGCTTTAATCCTTGGCGGTGACCCAAGTAACCATAAGCATTAAGCTATAGCCCGATAATAGCACTATATCAGCATTAATGTTGATTAAAAGATCTATATTAGCATATGTTATGCATGCAAGCTTCATATTAGCATCATAAATGCACTCAAGCTCCAGCATTATCGCTAGCATTATATGCGCATATAAGGCTGATATAATGCATAAAAGTATTTATCGTGTTCACAGCATACATGCTTTATATCTGCATTTAGTGCTAATATAAGGCTATCATATAATGCTTATAATTTGTTTACAAAAGCATTGAAAAGTAATTTGGAGTCAACAAAAACCAGTATGGCCGAAAATAAGTTAAAAAAAACTTTAAACAGTGGAAATTATAGACGTAAAGTGAAATTGTATCGAAACTACGATACTTCTAAACTTAACAAACCAGATCATATTGAAGATTTGGTTCCAGAATCTGCTCAATCTCCACCAGCCAGTTAGTTCTAAGATGAAAGTTCTAACAATTCTGGAACAGCTTATAGCCAGGCACAGGCAGCAAAGGCAGCGCACCAACCATGCATGATTATACCTTCGCAGCGTCTTAGCTGTACATGAAATTTTCGCAATGTATTAAATTTACAAAATATTTCTTTAGTCATACTAATACACCCAATACTAAAAATATGCATTTACACTAAGCGGTTTGCTTATAGCTCAATATTGCATGCATTTTTCCTCCTTTTTTTGCTAATACTATCAATAAGAAGAAGCAAAAGGAGAAATAGTTCTTAAAATAAATCGGAAACAGACAGTAGATAAATGCAGAATAATAGCACTAGCAGTTCCACAAACGGGCTATCAAAACTGACAGTTATGTTCAGGTGCATTAATATAGCATTACCCATGCTATTTACGAGCTGTAACTTCTGCATTATATAAGCACGTTATTTCGCCTTTCTTAGCATTATATTAGCATTATATCTGAATAAAGAGCTTCAAGGCATTTATGTGCTGCTTTATATGCAGATATAATGCTAATATAATGCCAGGTTTAGTGCTTAATGGTTACTTGGGGACTTTATTCTACAAAATGGCAGTACTTTGAGCTTTCTACGTGCAGCGGTTCGATCGCAATCGTGATTACCGACTTTCAAGAAGAGGTTCCGAGAAAACGCACTCTATAGTTTTTGGCGTCCATATGCCGCTGGTCCGCGCGTACCAATTCTTTGGGAAATAACTTTCGTAAGCATTCTCAGTTTCACTTTGAAACTTTAGGATTACATTTTCAGATAGTATATAGACAGTATACCAGTTACAGTAAAAATTAAAAAATAGATTTTTTGAAAATTCTAAATGAGATGCCCCTTTTAGGAGAAAAGTTAGAGAACTCGCCTACTTTACGGAAAATTTATCAAATTGAAACGAAGACGTAAAGAAAACGTTATTATTCTCTATGTTTGAGAATAAAATATTTTTTATTGGAGAATGAAAGTGTATTTATATTTTTCGGAAAAGTCTATATATATATATATATATATATATATATATATATATATATATATATATATATATATATATATATATATATATATATATATATATATATTCACCGATGGCAGCTACTACAGACCTAAATAAAAAATCACAAAATCAGTGAAAAATATCCACCAGAAGTTCACTTAAGGGAATGTTCATAAACCACGTAGACTTATTTTAGAAAATCTCAGACCCCTCCACCCCCCGCCTCCCTCGTAGACTTTTCTCCAAACAAAGTTTTGAATTTTTTTATAGAGCGTATACTTTGATCAACTCAATACCCCCTCCTCCCGGAAAAGTCGATGTGGCTTATGAACAGTCCCTAACTTTCATGTGATTCAGAAAATGGAAAATGCTCTACAAAATCAAGTGAATATTATTTCTGTGCCAAGTGAAATGTAAATGATCAGTCAAGTAGATTTTCATTTTCTTTGTGATGTTCATGTAAAGTTCACTTCTTTTAGTATTGGAAAATATGTTTTTGTGCTTCCAGAATCTAAGTGAGATAATTTTTCAATACAGGGAAACACTATACATTTTCTTCAATTATTGATGGTAGTAAGTAAAGGGTGTCCCAAAAAAAAGAAAAAAAAAAAAAAAAAAACGCTGTATAAAATTATCCACTGGGTATTCTGTCTTGAAAATTTACGTAGAAGTAGTTCAGAGTGTTTTTTTTAAACTTGTATCGCTGTCAGTTTTTTTTTAGAAAATTTGAATAATGGCGTTACCCGAAAACCAACGCCGCGAATCTATTTTGCCCAAGCACCTGGAAAATCCTCAACTCTTTAAAATAACTCGGAATCGTACAGCCAACGGTGAGTCGTGTGAATAAAGTTTACTACGTAACTCTGAGCATCGAACAGAAGGAGAAGGGCGGTCAGAATGAATGTTCTCTTAGTGATCAGGATTACAAGCATGTCGTGAAAGCGTTTAAGCGAAACCTCAATGCTTCAGTCAGGGATGTGACCAAAAAGTAAAATCTGTCCAAGTCTTTCGTTCACAGCGCCAAAAACCGGGAGAGACTGCATACGTACCAAGTGCAAAAGGCTGCAAATCCCTACGAACGGTGAAATACGGTAGGAAAGACACGGGCCTGGAAACTGTACACCCAGATGCTGACGGAGCCTTATCATGGATGATGAGACTTACGTCAAGGCGGATTTCCGTCAGCTTCCGGAGCTTCTGTTCTTCACCGCCCAGCAAAAATTTGGTGTTCCGGAGGAATTAAGGAAGCATAAATTTTCAAAGTTTGCCAAGAAATACATGATTTTGGAAGCGATCTGCTCATGTGACAAACGGAGTGAGCCGTTCGTGACTACCGGGACTGTAAACGCGAAGATCTACCTCAAGGAGTGTCTACATAAGCGTCTGCTTGCTCTGTTGAAGCAAAATGGGGGCACTACGATCTTCTAGCAGGATATAGCTGCATATTCAAATGTTGTCCTGGAGTGGTACGAAGCCAACGGGGTCACTTTCGTACCCAAGGACATGAATCCCCCATAGCACCGAGCTTAGGCCCATAAAAAATACTAGGCTTTTATAAAGCAGACATTATGGAAGTATCAAAAGGAGGTCAAATCTGAGGAAGACAGGAAGAAAAAGTGGGTATCCGTTCAGAAGAAGTTTTAGCCAGATGTTGTAGAGAACCTAAAGAGTGGATTTAAGCGAGTTAAACGTTTTGTTATATGGAGTTCTTTTTAAAAAGGTTCTACACCAATTGACCACTACGAAAAGACTAACTTTATTGAGCCTAGCTAAGTAACACCTAACCGATGAACGCTTGCTGGCTCTGCTGTCTCAGCACCTCGTGCGAAAGGTACCAAGTCCGATCGATCGACCCATCGATCGGTGGATGAATTCTGCTGACTTTGTCGATTGCCGTGCTGGAATGTGTCGAGCCCCGGTTGGCAACGTCGTTAACTAGCGTGAGGTGCGAGCGTACGGTTATGGTATTGAAGTAAAATGAAATAAATATTCCAAAAGCTTATTATATGTCATTTCGTATTGTCTGAAAGTTTGAAATGGATTGGTCAAATAGGTAATTTCATACAGCGTTTTTTCCGTGTTGCAATTTGATGTTGGACACCCTTTAAAGTACCATGGCAAAATCTCGCTGATGGACTTAGTTCAGCGTATGCAATTCAGTTAAAATTCGATGAAATCCTAGTGAGGCTGCTTCAAAAAGTTCCACCAAGCATCTATATTTTTGACGCAGCCAATTCTTTTATGTTACCAGAGTAAATATATAAATAGTAGGTTTCAAATAGAATACAGAATATGCGACATGAATACACGATTTAGCTGTTCAGTTGAACAACAAACTTTAACCAGTTTGTTTTAAAAAGAAAGTTCAGAAGATGGAAGAGTATCAATTTTACACCAATGACAAGAATGCTAACAATTTCTAAATATAAAGAAAAAATATAAAGTGCTTCAAAGCTTTAAGAAGCCTAAAGGAAATTAAGAACGAATGTAAATATATCTTCAGAATATTAAATTCAATACAAACATACAGTCGCATGCGAACATGTCAATCATATACATGAAAAATGGAGGGATTTCTGAAAAATAAATAATTTAGTATATGATTTTCTAGTACCAAGCTGTGAATAGTTTGATACACATAAACAACAGTTATAAATTAATTTCATTTTGGAATAATGGTACACTCAAAAAAATCAACACGTTACATCCACCTGAAACGCACGTAATTTTCGTCCACTGCCAAAACCAGTAAATAACACGTGGAATTCACGTAAGAGCTACTCGATTTCCACGTAAATTCACATTCTACTTGAAAATCACGTAAATGTTACCTGATTTTTCCCATAAAATTCACTGGCACGTAATATTTACCTGATTTTACTGAAGAAAATTTGGTTACGTGTTCAGGTGGAAGTTACGTGAAATTTGACATGAAAATAACGTGTCGATTTTTTTTGAGTGTAACATAGCAATCACATAAAGTCTGTATCCACAATGATCTGGACACCTCAAAACTTGAGTAAAATACAAATTTCGTATTATTTTTAAATTGTAGATTGAAGAAAATGTGCTGTCCTCAGCAGTTACTGAATTTGATCTAGCAATTTACCTCTTCTAACGTAATATTTTTAGCTCAACTCAGGAAGTGCTACAATAATTTGCATCATTTTCCCAGACTTAAAAATTTCCTGTTGCTAATTTGAATCTGGGTAGATTTATTTCCTCTTCGGTCTGGGTTATTGGGATCTACGGTTCAAAAACAATGATTAGTCGACTTATCAATTCCAACTACATTTACTCAAATTTTAGTGACTCCAGTTTTGGCGAAAATGAGTCGAAAACGACTCAAATTAATTTATCATTAGCCGCGTGGAGCGGTGACAATTTTCTCACATGGAGCCAATTTTCTCCGGCAAGAATCAGTCGACTATCAAATGTGGAAATTAGACATAAACTTCCAGCTGGAACCTAATAAACATAACGTGTGCTTCAGCAAACCCCTATCTCATAGTTCTCACCATACCTGACGCTTCAAGAGTGTTTCAACTTCGCAATTGCCACACAAACCTACATATGAAGACGACGACGACGACGACAGAAGAAATATGATCCCTGTTTTTTCCCCCATTTTCCACAGCCAATGACGCACACATACAAGCAAAAGCTCATGCACATCCATATTCATACTCATTACTTCAGTTCGGTACTTGAATATTTCGTGTGCTGACTCGCTCGCACTCATGGTCACGTTTTAATTTCCTTCCAGGTCAACAGCCGTACACCACGTACTTGTTTCTGGGCAATGTGGCCGCATCGGATCTGCTGACGGGATTCGCAGTACTCTATGGCCAGTACGCTCCCAGGGAAATCCGTGGCGAGGACAACTGCGCCATTCTGATAGGTATGTAGCGGGACGGGCGGCGGTCAACGATGGTAGGATTCATTTTTCCTTCGAGGAATTTCACGGGTCGGTGCCGAAATTTATTCACCATATTGGATGGCCTCGCTGTCCAATTGGTTACGGTATGGGTTGAGGGAATTTCGCATATCCTTTGTAGAGAAAAAAAACAAATGCATTGCAAAATAAATCTTTATGTGGAGGTGATAAGGGATATTTTTTCGGTTCACTAATTGTCAATAATTATTGAACTGCTCATCAGCCACATGAGGCTTGAGGGTTTGTTAAAACAAGTTTGATTTAGGACTGATGTGGCCTCTATAAATCCACTCATCCTTTCACATCCTCAAATGCGTTCATATGGCAACCCCTTTCGTAAACTGGTCCAGTTTGTTTTTTGCTTCTGCTACATTGACTTAACAAGACGGTCGGGCATTTCCACGAATGCCTGCATATCGCATTGATCTTGTTGAGGACAGCACTGGTTCGTGGAAGTTTATGGATTTTATGGATGAATTCTGGGGCAATTGGATTAATTTATGGTGCAGGAAAGTTTTATCAGATTATTGGATAGCCTTCTATGAGATTTTTTTTGTATGGAATAGTAAATTCACTCATCAAATTAAATTTCCGGTCAACATTCTTTTTTGCGGAAATGTGAAGACTTGATGAGAAGTTCCACGCTTAAATTAATAATTTGATTACTTCCTCGATGACTTGATCGATTCAAATCATCGTGAAAGTTGCTGTCACTTTATGTTGTTTATTAAACTCACAAATTTGTTTTGTCAACTAACGAAAAATTGGCTGCTTTTTCTATGAGATAAAGTGATCAAAAATATAATTTTATACCTAATGAAAGATTATCGGAATTCCGGATAAAAGATACCGAGATAACATTGATCAGCGAGGCAAAATTGATCAAATTCACCCGCTTCGTGAACACATAATGATAATGTATCAAATTTTCAATTACTGAATATGAATTGTATCCTTTGCCTTTATCCAATATTTAGCTTCGAAGAGCAATGACATTTGATTTAATTTTCAGTTTATTGGTTATACAAATTAATACTTAGCTAAAGTAACTCGGTTATCAAACTGTCAAAAAACGGCGGAAAAGCGTTTATAACTTGCCTAGTAGTGAACATTGAAAGTTAAGAGATATTATTACTGATACTGGTACGGTTTATTTTTAAGTGTATTAAGAATGTCACATCCTAGCACAGTTATCAGAAGGCAGATGTCATCTGAAGATGTCAACCAATCACCTCCTAAATGTAAATATCCAAAAATGCATGTATTGAAATAATCTGAATACAAAGCAAGAAATACCAGTATTTTTCAAATGATACGCGATTATAATGGAATTAAAACGAAATAACTCAACCAAGTTAAAAGTTATTTACTTTAAGATTTACTAACCAAGCGATCATTCCGAGCGACCAAAAGGCTATAAGTTTGCTTATTGAATTAAAGGCCCCAAACCACTGTGAAGACAGAGTAACTTTTGACAGTGCTTAAAGGCTACTAAGGACAGATTTATACCAACAGTGAGGATGCCGTTGGGGCCACCCATAAAGTGAGAAGTACGAACGAAAAACTCAGTAACCATTTTCTTGTGTTCGAAAATTCAAAGAGCAAAATACTGACGAATGGAAATCTTTCAGATGCGTATGTGAACTCCAAGAGAGGTAAGGAACGTGTATTTCAAATAATATTTGCAACAATCGATAAAAATGACAAAGAAGTACAGGAAATCTTTAAAATTAGTTCGTAAAACAATGCGTAATATATGAGTTTACTCAAGTATGTAGGAAATTCGGGTAAAATGGACCACTTCCAAAGGTTAAAACAAAGCAGTATCATCTTCATTCGATTCTGCGGATAATTTTACATAACTACAGTGAAAATGGGGATAATAGTGATGGGTCAAATACTCAAAACCGTATGTTATATAAGTTTTCTAAAATATGAGGGGAATTCGGGTAAAATGGACCATTTCCGAAGGCCAAACCAAACCAGTATCATCTTCATTCGATTCTGCGGATAATTTCACATGAGTACAGTGCAAATGAGGATAATAGTGATGGGTCCAACTCTCTAAATCCTATGTTATATAAGTTTTCGCAAGTATGAGGGGAATTCGGGTAAAATGGAAAGGTCAAACTAAAGCAGTATTCTCTTTATTGGATTCTGCGGACAATTTTGCCTAAGTACAGTGCAAATGGGGATAATAGTGATGGGTCCAATTCTCAAAACCGTATGTTATATAAGTTTTCTCAAGTATGAGGGAAATTCAGGAAAAATGGACCACTTCCAGAGGTCAAATCAAAGCAGTGTCATCTTCATTCGATTCTCCGGATAGTTTTACATAAGTACAGTGCAAATGAGGGTTATATTGGTGACATCAATGTATAAAACTAAATGACATATGAGTTTGAGGTATAATCATGGGGAGAATCGGGAAAAATGGACAAATGTTCGTGGCATGCGGTGGCTGAAAGCATCTCCAATCGATTTCTCGTGATTTTTACACTAGAAATGCTCATTCTAAGGGACTGAAACTAGCGGCCATAAAAGATCCGTTTTTTTGGCTCGTTTTTGCCCACCGTGCATTGCATTGGTAGTACATGAATACGAGCAAGCGCGCATTCTTTTGCCTGTCAAGGGGGCGGATTCATTCCTGCCTTGACCTACCCGCATTGAGAATGCAAGGCAAAGGAATGCGTGCTTGGTTCGAGTACTGCTATATCCAAGCACTTCGAAAGAGCGCGGTCGGACTCTAAAAGAACGGAGCGTCGTGTGGCGCTAGGTCGCCGCCAAAGCTGCACTTAAGAGGGAGATAAATGCCAGAAGACGAGCCTGTTCGAGGATCTATGTTCGAAAGCCAATGCGAACCCATGGGGTGATGCCTATCGGGTGGTAATGACCACAACCAAGGCACGACAGCTCCAACCGAGCAATCACCAGAGCTACTTCAGGTGGTCACTCTTTCCACGCCACGACCAGAGTCCCTGGCCTCCCATAACTGCAGAATCGTCCCATGGCAATAACAACGGTACCACGGAAACAGAGGATGAGGTGACTGTTACGGATGATGAACTCATTGCGATAGGCAAGTCGCTGAAGGTAATCAAAGCGCCAGGACATGACGCTATACAAAAACCTGGCCATCAAGATGGCTATTTCACTGGCTCCCGGAATGTTCAGGGTGATGATGCAAACATGTTTGGACGAGGGCGTCTTCCCGGACGCCTTAAAAAATCCAGACTTCAGAGTATTGCTACCGAAAACAGGGAAGGCTCCAGATGATCTATCAGCATACCTTCCGATATGCTTGTTGGACACGAAAGGTGAGGTGCTGGAAAGGGTCATCCTCAACAGGTTGTCGAAGTGGACAGAGGATACAAATTACCTGTCCTACAACCAGTTTGGCTTGCTCAAAGGGAAGTCAACGGTGGATGCCACCAGGTCCGTCACCAAAACGGCAGAAGTGGCAATACAACACAAAAGGCGGGGAGTTTGCTACTATGCAGTAGTCACCATGGACGAGATAAATGCGTTCAAAAGCACCAGTTGAGAGGGTATCGTCAACTCGGTCCAAAGCCTCCGGTTCCCTTGGTACCTTTATAGTATTCTGGGCAACTACTTTCAGATCGGATACAATAATACAACACAATGGTGGATCATGGACTTGTTCAAATCACCGCAGGAGTTCCGCAAGGTTCACTCCAAGGTACGGTGCTCTAGAAAACGATGTATGACGAAGTGTTGAGATTGAAGTTCCCAAACGGGGTAAAGATTGTCGGTTTCACGGATGCCATTACCCTAGAGGTCTATGGAGAAGCCATAGCGGAGGTGAAGTTAACGGCCTCGTACTCCATCGATATTGTCGTGGGATGGATGTGCTCCAGGAAACCTGAGCTAGCCCACCTCAAAACGGAGATCATGGTAAACAAAAATGGGGGTGGAGAACTAGAACCTGGATGACATGGTGACTCGATGTCAAGCTGCGTGCTATGGTCCGATTGATGGACTCACTGAAACGGTCTTCGAGCATCTTTATCCCGGCCAGACGGTGGACCTCAATTGTTCTTGTCTTCAGAGCGGTGTTTAAGATCATCCTGAAGAACTTATTTTGACCACGCTGAAGTTTTAGGTGATGTTTTTTTGCGCAACTCTCCCAGACTGGCATGCCGTATTTGATGACCGGGAGTATGATTTGCTTGTAGACAGTGAGCTTGTTTTTAGGGGGTTGCTTGGGGTTGCTTGGGGTAATGTACACTTCTTCTGTTGATCAATGGGTACAGTCGCTTAAACAGAACGTTACACTTTGTGACATTTTTGTCAACCTGCTCCCTAAAAATCAGCTTACGGTCAAGGAAAACGCCAAGATAGACAACTGAACTGGCCCAGTCCACCGTTGTGTTGTCAAGACTAATTTTACAATTATCAGGCGGAACAAATCTTGAAGATTTTTAATATGGGAAGAGTATGATCTGGGTCATTGCTGCGTTGATAAAGAAATCCATACAGTGGAGTATTCTAACAGGATATTCAGGCTTCGCTGCAGTTTCATGGTGAGCGCTCTTGTTATCCTACCATTGTGGTCGACTGCGGTACGATCGGCGAACCACGATAGAGATCATTTTCAGAGAGTGAGGGTATGTCCCAGGTGAACAGGTTGAACAAAGCAGGCCAAACCAGATAGTTTTGAATTATCTTCACCAGGAAGACCATTATGCCACCACGTCATTATGCCACACGTAATCCAAGACCTTCTCATTGTCGAGTACTGCCATGGAAGATGCATTCAATACAGACTTGTTCCACCTGGGGATGGCGATGCCTCGGTTCAGTTGGTGTACTGTGGAACGACCATTTTGGTAGCCAAATTGTTTGTCGAGCCAGATGTTGTGCTCGTCAGCAGATGTGAGAAGCGTACCGGAGGGAGGCGACCCTCCATACCTCTCACGCCAAAGTCACGAGTACGAATCTCACCTCCGGACACGTTTAAGGTATTTGAGTGACTGCGACGGGTAGATGAGCCAGCACAGGGTTGAAAATCTCGATAATCAAGGAACTAAAACAAACTAAAAAAACTGACGGTAGATCGCTTTCTCAAACAACTTTGATAATCCTGAGAGAAGACTGATTGGTCTATAGCTCTAAGGATATGAATAACCGTTCCCAGGTTTCTGGATGGAGATGACTTTGGCTGACTTCCGAAACGAGGGGAAGTAGCTAAGTCTCAAGCATAGACTAAAGAACAACGATCCAGATGACCCTAGAACTAGGGGCTCAATTGTTCGAGCCTTCATGTTCTTTGAAGATTTGATATAGGTCAACAGTTCTTCAGCTGAGATCTCCAATTCCTCCGAGAAATCGTTGGGACTAAGATGGATGTTGTTCACCAGCTCACTAACAACAGCTTCGTGCAGACTGATGATGTTTTGTCCGAGATTGAGGGAGCTGTCAAAGTACTGGCATATCGCAGCAGCCTTCTGTTGTAGGAGTTATCAAGCGATCCTTAGAGCTATTGCTATTGCGTTGATCTAGTGGGATCAACGGTGGAATGAGCTTTGGTTAAGTTACTAAAGTTAGTGTCAACTTACAAAACGGCTTTGCACAATCTGGGAGAACGCGGATCTTGTCGGCAAAATCTAAGGTCCACCATTCTGGCCAATATTTTTTGTCATTCGATTACAATGACTTTTTAAGGTCATCTCGCTGGTATTGCTTTTGGGTGGCATTGCAAAATTGTACCAAGTCTTCAGTGGGTCTATCAATGGGTACCGAGTTGTTCACTTGATCTATATTGGGAAATGTTACACCCGGGCCTGGAAGATCGCTTGCTCAATGCTCTGCAATTGCCGTTCGATGTAATCAACCGACTCAAGGTACATGTCGCAATCGATGTTCTCGTCAATGTGTTGTCGGAACTTCTCCTACCTGGTGCGGTGGTAGTTCCCTCTGGTGATCCGATACCGGTTGACCAAGGAGTCAACTTCGGCCACTGAATACTGGTCCGAGCCGAGCTTCTGGTGTACGACCGGCTGTTTCCCATGTTGGTGAGGAAGATTTCAATTGTTGAATGGATAGACTGGGTAGGAGTATTGGTGTAATGACCCTCTTCCAGATCTGCCCGTAGAATGATCCCGTTTCAGGTCGCTGGCGATGATAAACTGCCCCTGCCTCCGAGCCAGCTTGCGGATGTCAATTCCTAGGACCGACATATTGTTCCATGAACGGTGCTGGATGCTTGGGACATCCTGATGCTGATAAGGCTGACACGGCAGATTTGACCTCAACTCCGACGGCTTCCTTTAACTGCAGCTAGAAGCTCGGAGGCATGTGGCAGTTGATGTTGTAGCGCAGGGCAATCGCGACTATTTCTTCATCTCCGTGACGGTAGCGATGTCGATTTCCTTACTGTTAAGGATGTCACCGAGCTCAATCACTTTGTTCCAGATGGAACAAGCATTCCAAATAACGATGCACAAGGTGCGTTTACGAACATCACCGTCACGGATGTGTTGGCTTTGAGCTGTTCCTCCTTCGAGCGGCAGGGACGTAGATAACGGTACAGTTTTTGGACGAATTACACAATTCGCTCCAAATTGTAGAGCTGTTCATCGGCTGGTGGTTGCGTGAAGATACAGCCACCCGGGTTGCACCAGTCTGGAGGGGAAGCCAGCGTGGGGACGGCGGCAGTACCGCGGTTGCTGACGGGGTCAATAGGCGGCGGCAGATTTGGCACTTAGTCCTGGAGCTTCGGAGAGTGCTCTTCGTTCATCGGAGGAGGCGAATGGCGTTGGAAGAGCCGGGACTTGAAGACGCCTGTTTGGGGATCGCCAAGTACTCCGCACGTTTGTGGCAGGTTCGATTGCTGCTTTCGTGATTTGCGTCAGAGTTGGCGCACTACAGTGGGGTACCTTTGTCCTTTGAGGCAGAATCTTCGGTGGTGGCACACTTGGCACACCGCGATTTTATATGACAGTTTCGGGTTCCGTAGCCGAACATAAGTCAGTTGCCAAACTCATCAGAACATGCTGCTTCAGGCGATACCAGCCCCACTCGACGATAATGTTAAAGAGGGCCCGCGTTTCATCAGGTCCGCCATCGCGAAGGAACCATTCTCAAGGTGGACCAGATACAGTTGATCCCGATGATTTCCATATTGTTGGCAACTGATGGGGAACACCATCTGAGGTTTCAGTGTCACCGATTGCAGCTCGAAAATGGTTGCTTCTGGATTGAATTTCGGAAGGTCGCGCAGAATCATTTTCAACGGCTTGCTTCCTGGTGCGTCATGAGTGTGGAACTCGTGTTGCTTGGCGACTAGCTGAGCGCCAACAGCACGGTAGTTTGCTTCCGTCGAGCAGGAAATCTTATGATTTCGACAATCTACTTTCTAGGACATGTGGTCGGAGAAAATCTTAGTCCCAAGTTTCGATCATGAGGTCGTTGCCCTACCATTTGTATTGTGTCCAGTGTGTTTATTCCAGGAAAGGAGGTTCCATTAGGAGACTTTAAAATGAGTATACGGACACTGTCTTCTGCAGAATCCAAGAACTCTTCATCTGGGATTCCAAGAATCCATGTAAAGGGATCCTGAGAATCATTTTATTTTTGAGACTCAATGAATCAATTTTTCAGGATTCGAGATTCGAAAAATTATCACATTCGGAAGATTAATCATTTTTTTAAATAAATTTGGATATCTAGGAATTTTAGAACTTTTTTCACAGGATAATCTAGCTTCCAAGAATCGCGAAACGCAAGTGCGTATAAAGACTGTATTCGATGAAATTTGGACACACAAAATAGGTCACCAAAAATTTTCCTTGAGCCCGATTCTTTTCAAACTTTCTGGAAATAAAGTACTACTAAATTTATAAGTTTTGACATCATTGGTTTATTGAACCTCTTCTCCCAACCCAAATGCCCGCACCTTTGCCTTGACCCCTTTCATCAAATTTTGGGCAATGATCGGACCGACTTGCTTACTTACTTTTGACCACACTTTCTTTAGTTCAAGTTTCTTTTCTATCAGTTCTGGAGGTTTAACGAGCTTTGCCTTCATGATTGCCCAACATTTTTCAATTGGGCGAAGTTCCGGAGGGTTGACCTCTTTTGGTACAAAAACTACATTATTATCTTTGTACCAGTCTAAGACAGGGTGGGCATAGTGGCAAGATGCCAAATCCGGCCAAAACAGTGTCGGGACATCGTGAGATCTCAAGAAGGGCAGAAGTCGTTTTTGGAGGCATTCGTCCTTGTAGATTTGTCCGTTGACGGTCCCAGAGGAGATAAAGGGCTGACTCATTTTGCCACATCCGCAGATCACTTGCCGACGAATTTCGAAGTGACATTTTCCACACTTCCGGAATGCCAATTGGGTGCGACGAGTTTCTTCTATCCGTGACACTCTCCGGAATCGGCATCAACGTAGTGTTCCATGTCCTGTACAGTTTTCTTTGCACGAGTTTTGGCCACCGAGTTCTGTTTATCGCTCCGGTTCGGTGCCTTCTGGACCTTGTACACATGTAATCCAGAACGTTTCATTGTTTTCTGCACAAAACAAACTGAAACTTTCGCCTTTTTCGCAACATCCCTGATCGAAATGTTGGGACAACGCTTAAATTGGTTCAATACCATCCTGGCCTTCTCCGGATTTGATGTGCCACGTTTTTTGCCACTATCATTTTTCCGCTTGGTTGTCTTACGGTCCTTGAACGTTTTGATCACATGAGATATGGTTGAATGTGCGATTCCGAGCTGTTTTCCGATCCATCGATGAGAAGCGTTTGGGTTTTCGAAGTGAGTGCCCAAAATTTGTTGGCGCACTATTTCTTCATTCGAAGCCATCACTGAAATCACTCGACCGATTTTCACGAAACTCATTACACAATTGACACAACACAATGAAATACATTCAGTTAAAATTTCAATAATAACACGCTAAAAAGTTACGAACAATTGCGTGTGTCCAAATTTCATCGAATACAGTCTTTACTCACTGCGACACCCTTTATGTTTAAGATATATTTACCGATAATAACTAACCAGAAAGTTTGAATATGAATACCGATGTATAAAAAAATTATCCCTGCAACTTCCCCGGAAACAACAACCGAAATCCAATGTTACCAGCATTAACAAAAACACCGTCCCATTTAACTCTATCACACATGAATTGAATGCAAACTCTCGTTCAACCCCATCTCCTAATGGATTCTGAATGGCATATAATCCTCTTCGATCAATCGATTCTACTGTTGAAATAGCAACCCACCTGGCTATCGAACGAAATGCACTCGAACTTCGTAGAACTCTATGGCAACATGACACTAATGAGAATCTCCATTCTTCCCACCTGAATTCCCATTCCACCCCGCCACGCCCTCTTCTCATTCTCACACAACAGGATTAATTGTATCCACCACCATTGTATCGGTGTACAGCATAGGACTGATCGCAATCGACCGCTACCTGTATATCGTCTATGGCCTTCAATACCAGCGCTACATCACACCCAGCCGGGCAAAACTTTCAATCGCTGCAACCTGGTTGATTGGTAAGAATCCTTCCCTTACTATGCGCTCCGACTCGATTTCCATGATTTGGAAACCATCGTTCAAATTTCCAAGAACCACCCTGAACTAACGTTTCGATTGTTGCAGGTCTCATCATCGGCTTCCTGCCCGCGTTCGGTTGGCGGGGCGATACCGACGGGGGACGAGTCTGCTGGTTCGTTCGGCTGGCCCCACCGGCACTCATTATACTGACCACCGTGGTGGGAATAATCCCTCTGATTGTGGTCATTGTTCTATACAGCATCATTCTGCACAAAGCCCTCCGACGAGTGGCACAGTTGAAAAAAGCGGGCCGTGAGCAACAGGGTGCCATGGCTGGGAATTTACGATTGTTCCGCGGAGGGGCAGCTGCTACAGCCGCCGAACAACCCCTGGCGGAAGAGCAGGACAAACCGACGAAATGCTTCCGGTGCTGCAAAAAACGCTCGCCCAAGACGATTGACAGCCGTGCCAGTGGGAAACATCCGACCAAGTGGAAGGCAATCAAGGTGGTCATGCTCACGACGGGGTGCTTCGTAGTGACATGGCTGCCATATTTCATTGCAAGTACCATGTTCGTGTTGTGTGACCCAAAAACGAACCAGGACCTGTGCCGAGGTCTGCAGTTTGCCATCGCAAGCCCTCTGGCCATTCTCGGATTCACCAACAGTCTTCTTAATCCCCTTATCTACGCGTGGTGGCACAAAGGCTTCCGAACCTCGATGAAAAAGCTGTGGAGAAAATGTGCTCCTGTTGCTGCCAGCGAGACGACGATAAATCATCCGCACAAGATCCGGCACAAGAAGCGTCAGGCAGAACGGCATCGACCAGCAACAACAACCAAGCCGCAGCCGACGTTGTCGTGTATGGCGGAAACGACGCTAGTCAACAGTCTCGAGGCTCAGATGCTACAACATCAACAACCACCAATTCCTCCTTCGCTTCTAGTCCACGGTACCGTAACTCGAAGTAACGGTAGCCGATCGAAAGCCCACATACAGCAGCGACACCGGTGACCTGGAAAATCGAATAACGGCCACGGACATCGATCGTCGGCCCCATCAGACCAGACTTTAAAGAGCAAAAAAATGATGCCCCAGAAGTAGTGACTCTCTTACGTTCCAAAAGATTACCTCTATAAAACATTGCGTGTAAGAATGTTATTTCTAAGCTTGTGTGAGTGTGTTTGTTTGTTTATATAATATGGCCTTACGTCAGAATAACGAAGCGATTCAAAGCAAAGTCAACAATAATAATAAATTGTTTGTAAACTCATCGCCGTGCTGGTTCGATGGCAGAAACAAAAAGAAACTGTACCTCCCATTCTGGGAAATGCGGAAAACAATTTTCCCTACTTTTGCTCAGCCTACAAGCAAATTTAATTCCATTTTCCAGCGGTTGCCTTGGAATGTTTGTCGCTGTGCCTGCCACTCTCGGGGTGAAAATAAATGAAATAAGCGGAACAACCGAACGTAAACAGTGCCTTCGTAATGCAAATGTTTCGATAATCAAAACACACCCACGCACAGCGAAGAAAGGTAATTTGTCCTATCAGATGCTGGTGTTGGATTACGAAGATGTGTTTTGATTCTCGGGAAATTTGCGCATCGAAGGCAACTTGGTTGGGCGGCAGACGTGTTGGAAAAAATGTTTGTGAAGACCGGTTCACCGTATTCTGTAGACGTTGGGCACTTTTGTACCGTCTTGGGATGGCAATAGATCCAATCGACCGAGTTATGCTACACTCTAGCGAAATCGAATTTATATGTTATGGTGTTATGTCCTCCATCATCAATCAAATGATACTTTAGTTGACACAAAGTATGAAGCGTCTCCATTGAAACGAGCAATACAATGGAGATAGGATAGTATGAATTGAGCAGTTGCGTTCGGAAGTTAATCCAGTTTTTGACGTAGGACTATAGGACTATATAACGTCTTTGTTTTTCTACACTGGAGCACATTTGCGACCGTCACGAAAGGCGGTCAAGTCTTTGCTTATAGCTTGCTCTCAACTTAGTGTTCTAAATGCACTTCCACAGTTGTGGTGAAGGCCTTCGATGCCAGGTACCATTTTTGCATTAGTATGGTTGTGTGACAAGTACAACCATACACATAGAAAAAATCGTGTAAATCTATGACTAAAAGATGCACATAAATGGAGCGGCCTGTATGATTCAATTATTTCATGGAAAGTACATCAACTAAAATTAAATTTGAGCTGTAACCCTATTTCGACACTGATATGATGTTGATTTAATATTTCAAGACGATATAAATGTTCGATAGTTGAAAAGAAAAGATAGAGAAATGAGGATTGTTAAATTTGATCCCAGCGCTATAATCAGGGAGTGCTATTACATGGATGTGGCCGACTCTACAGTGAAAAATACCAATTTTCCTTTTTTGCTCTGCGGAAACAATTTCAAAAGAAAATAGATCATAACCTAAAGACATCGATCAAGATCATGCCTTGATGCGTGAGGAATTGATTTAGATTTGAGAACCTAGAGCGGCTTACTAGTGTGCAACTAAGCCGATTTAAAAATGTGCACTTCGGTTTACTGCCGCAGGGAGCAAAAGAAATTTCACACGTCAATGAATGCCTAGAGTCAAAATACAACTGAAGCGCAGATGATGCGTAGCAGAGAGGAGTGCCTCTTTCAGTTTACATGGATGGTCTTGTAATAATAAAGGACAATGGCGAGCAACCAATATATTTTCTGAAGGTCATGTAATATTATGTTATTTTGATGGACTCGTATTATTATTCATAACGGATATTTGAAATACCCTTAATAGAACATAAAGATGCAGCAGCAAACCAATACGTCGACCTAAATTGTGTGATTTTTTCAAATTGCGTGCCATGCAGTTTCCATTTTTTTAGTGTGTACCTATGTCCAGGGATCCGTGAAACTTTCTTTAACGAAAAATTCCTAGACCAGACCGGGAATCGAACCCCAGCCAACCCAGCTTGGCTTTGCTTTAGTAGGAGCGCCTTTAATGACTGAGCTAAAGGAGGACCCAAGCGGTCAGGTTTTGAGCGTTTATACTTCAGTCGTTTCTCCAAAGAATTTAAAACTGTTAGCGTTCGCGATCGTTAATATTTCCACGAGTCGATTCCAATTTTAAAAACAATTGATTCTCAACATTATACTATTGAAAATAACGCAAACAAAAGGTGATCTTTTATAACTTCGTTATGCAGAGTAAATTTATTGAGGGCCGAGGATTTTCCTATCACAGACTTCAAATTGAAGTAAGGAGATCTCATATGCAGCAGTGAAAGGTATAAAAGGGGTACACCTTCACAAAATGCCTCTTCCAGTTCATTCCATCTTCTCGCATTGTGTGATGCACAGTCCGACCCCGGTATGGGGAACCCGCGCGTGGAACTTCGGCTCAAGCACGACTGGGAAACGTTCCGATTGAACTCACCAGACGATATGCTATTGTCGAAAAAGCTCTTGGCTAACAACCGCTACGCCGTTCTGGAAAACGGTGATGAAAATAGTAAAATACGAGAAAATGCCGCTACTATTCGTGAAAGGATTTCCAGAAGGTCTCCTGGAGAAGGCCTGCGGTGCACAATCCAACAAACTCTGTTTGCAAGGTTACAAGATGATGGTTTCGGCGCTATCCCATTACAACGCGGTCAAGGAAATTTTTAAAACAGGTGAAAGTGCAGTACTTCACGCACGACATCGAAGCAAACAAACCATTCATGTTGGTTTTGAGTGCCGTACGGAGAATCTGGTCGATGAATTAAGATCAATGAACTAAAACTGATGCAAATCAACAAGATGCGTCAGCATGACGTCTCTCGAAGCTATCAGGACCAGCTGTACCAGATTCATTTCGAGAGAAATTCAACGAGTTTGAAGAACATGCAAAACAACAGAGCCTTGTTCCACATCGTCGTTGAGTAAGACCGCTACTATCCGATCCACCGCGATGTCACTCAGTGTCAGAATTGCCTGATGTTTGTGCATGGCACCAAAAGTTGCTACATGGAGAAGCGCTGCGTCGATTACGGAACATGAACCCGACGCCTGTGAGCGGATGGAGGATTTTGACCCAGTGTGTGCCAACTGCAGTGCGGCACATAAATCAACCAGTGGAAGAATGCCCCAAGTGGCTGAATTTATCTAAATTCGCAGAAAATCGTCAACCAACAATCAACCTGGCCGTCGTCGACGATCTGGTCCCCTCCGGCCTTCATGACTGAGAACTTTCCAGCTCTCCCACCATGCCAATTACCCCAAACCGTTCGCCTCCCAGTCGGCCCTCTGTTCAGCATCGGTTTCAGCTGCGGCAGAACACCTTTCTGAACCGTCGTACTCTGGTGATCAATGGCTCAATACAAACAACGGCGGAAGTCGTTTGCAATCCCGACTCAGGGCACCACCATCAAGCGGTTCCTGCAGAACCCGGATCGGAACTAATTCAAGACCTGATTGCGATTCTTAATGGAACGCTTGCTCGTTTGCTTGCTCCATTGTCATCGCAATTATTACTGAACGTATCTTATCAATCGCTTTCCTCCCGATTTTCGACTGATCAGACTCTGATTGAACCAGTTTCACTGGAGAGGGAGTTGTCGTAGCCTTGCGTAACAGCACAACTGTCAGCTGTTTCCGAGCTTTTAGCTTAAATTAATCGAAGCCATCGGAGTCTAGCTGGAATCCACCAGTCGGCTCCATCCTGTAGGAGGTCGTGGAATTAATCCCTGAACCAATGTACTCCCACCCGGTTTGAGCAGATCCGGGGCGCACTCAACAATCAGTCGACATCTTCCTCACAAACATGAGGAACAACATCGCCCAGCCGGTCGCGTACCAAAGACTCAGTTCAGAACATTATCCAACAGTGCACAGTGGGCAAAAATGGATCCAAAATCCCATTAATTTAGACGGCGCAGGGTAGGAGTCCTGAAAAATAGCTTATCTTATGGTAAAAATGCGGGAATCCAATGGTGTTGGTTTCATTTAGGGTTGACCACAGTAAGTGTCCCATTCTGCCCATTTCTCCCCTCCTTTTGGATGCAAAACTAGAATTATTACCCAAAAACTAAACTTGGTGCTACTATATTGAACCCGAATGCACTGTAAATTTGCAAAACAAGCTGAAGAACTATAGGGAACAAATTTTACTTTGATCGTATGCCAGGAAGTGGTCCATTTTACCCGATTTTCCCTCACACATGCATAAACTCATATACCATGTGGTTCGGAAGATTGGCGCCAGTAAAATTGCTCTCACTTGCACTGCACTTATGTAAAAATGTCCGGAGAATCGAGTGATGATGGTTTCGTTTAGGGTTGACCTCAGTAAATTGTCCATTTTACCCGATTTCCCCACATAATTTAATAACCTCATATACCATGCCGTTTTGAAGATCGGCGCTA